>JAIUZE010074714.1:0-41066 GCA_022085475.1 Heliosperma pusillum | reverse complement strand
GATATTTGAATATGATTTAATTGCAAATAGTCACATGATAGGATGTTTTCCGTGACTGTTTAATTATATGGTTGGTGTCGTGTTGACTAAGTACCCATAGAGGATTATGAGTATATGGCGTCTTGACCATTCTAATTCTAAATGAGTATCTTGGACCATGACATTGATAGGCCATACTATCTTTAACGAGCATACGGAGTTCACAGCTTGATAGCTTTTGTGTCACGGCCTGGGGGGCTTATCTCCAAGTCGGGGCATGGCTGCCTAAGAGTTCACTTTGGGAATGGAGCCAGCTTAAGTACTAGCCAACTCTGTCTAGGGGGTCGCTTAGTAGAGATTCTTGTGTACTGTTTTGTCATGAGACGGGGAATGGAATAGCTGTTGTCGCTAGGTCTGATCAGTCTAGGACTAGGATGTTTTCCTACCTTGTGGTATAGCTTCGAGTTACAGAAGTCGACTATTGACTGTCCTAAGAACTTATGCCTGTTTATAGACGTATTGGTCTTTCATGTTTGTATGATTCTATGAATCTTAGAAGGTGAGATGCAAGCCGGCTAAGGTTGATAGAGTTTGGATTACCGGATGTTAACTGATTCACATGATATTATGTTTGATTAGGGTTGAGTGTATCATGGCCATGTTAACGGTAACTTCTGAGCTAGCATACCAACTTCTGAGTTTGGATTAGGGTTTGAGTGTATCATGGCCGTGTTCATATTTAATGCGGTTGGCAGGTTTGTGATGCATACATTGGGTACATTGACGAGCTAGCGAGCGAAGTATTTACCTTGGACCTATATTCGGTTCTTTAGGATTGTATATTATTATACACTCTTTTATTTCCGTATTTATACGGGAGATATGTCTCCCGTCTTGTATATTTCTGTTGTATAATATTATTTCCGTTTGTAATGAACCTTTTTATTTAATACACCTTTGTTATGTATTCTTATCTTTTACTTAGTTAAATTGTTTTTTTTTCTTTCCGCAAATTTGAGGGTGTCACAATGTTAGACATGGAAGGTTTTACTTTTGCAATCAAAAACAATTGTTGTATGATTTCAAAGAATGACTTGGTCTTAGGCCAAGGTAATTCTATTAATGGTATTTATGTTCTTGAGACATCTAATTCATCAAGAGATATCTATAACATTCAATCAAAAAGACTCAAGTCAAGTGATCCAAATGAGTCATACATTTGGCATTGTCGATTAGGTCACATAAAAGAGAATCGCATCAAAAGACTAGTATCGACTAGTATAATTAAACCGTTTAATTTTCAATCTTTTGGTATATGCGAATCTTGTCTCCTAGGGAAAATGACTCGTTATCCTTTTAGTGGTAAAGGGACACGAGCAAGCGAACTATTGGGCCTTATACATACCGATGTATGTGGACCAATGACTATTTCTGCTAGGGGTAATTATGACTACTTCATTACATTCACAGATGATTTAAGTAGATATGGGTATATTTACTTAATCAAATATAAAAGTGATGCTTTTGAGAAATTCAAGGAATTTCAAAATGAGGTAGAAAACCAATTGAACAAAAAGATCAAAACATTACGATCCGATCGTGGTGGTGAGTATCTTAGTAATGAATTTGATTCACACTTGAAGAATTGTGGCATTGTATCACAACTATCTCCACCTGGAACACCTCGACTTAATGGTGTGGCCGAAAGGAGAAATCGAACCCTACTTGATATGGTTCGATCTATGATGAGTCAAACCGAGTTGCCAGACTCATTTTGGGGATTTGCAATCCAAACCGCCATAATATCATTGAATAAAAGCCCAACCAAAGCAACCGAAAAGACTCCATATGAGATGTGGAAAGGGAAAGTCCCAAATTTGTCCTATATGAAGATTTGGGGATGCGATGCTTTTGTTAAGGTAAAGACCGACAGTAAGCTAGCCCCAAGATCCGAAAAGTGCATTTTCGTAGGTTATCCAAACAACTTTCTTGGTTACTACTTCTACAAACCTCAAGAAAACAAAGTGTTTGTGTCTAGTGAGGCTGTCTTTTTAGAAAGGGAACATATTTCTAAAAGCCAGAGTGGGAGAAAATTTGAACTTGACGAAGTTCAAGAGCCACAAACCGAAGAGGATACGTTAGAAGATGTTCCTTCGTCGTCCAATTTTGTTGTTATACCATCTGTACCTAGGAGGCCCGGAAGGGTTAGTCACCAACCCGATAGATACATAGGTATTATCGAAGAAAATAACAATTTTGACTTGTTACTTTTAGAAAGTGATGAACCCACGACCTACAAAGCTGCAATCTCTAGTCCGGATTCCAATTTATGGCTAGAAGCCATGAAATCCGAAATGAATTCTATGTATGAAAATCAAGTTTGGGACTTGGTTGATTTGCCTGAAGATGTGAGACCTCTTCAATGCAAATGGATCTTTAAAGTAAAGAATGGCATAGAAGGACATGATGATGTCTACAAGGCAAGACTAGTTGCAAAAGGTTTTACTCAAATTCATGGTCTTCACTATGACGAAACTTTTGCTCCTGTAGCCATGCTAAGATCTATTCGGATAATGTTAGCGATTGCCGCATTTCATGACTATGAAATATGGCAAATGGATGTCAAAACCGCCTTCCTAAATGGGTATTTAGAGGAGGAAGTGTATATGATACAACCCGAGGGTTTTGTAGTTCCAAAAGATCCTAACAAAGTATGCAAGCTTAAGAGATCCATTTATGGTCTTAAGCAAGCATCGAGAAGTTGGAACCATCGTTTTGATCATGTTATAAAAGAAAATGGTTTCACTCGAAGTGTCGAAGAACCATGTTTATACATGAGATTTAGTGGGAGAAATGTTGTCTTCCTTATATTGTATGTAGATGACATACTTCTCATTGTGAATGATTTACCAATGCTTACCTCTGTCAAGGGATGGTTGGGAAATCATTTTCAAATGAAAGATTTAGGAGAAGCACAACGCATATTAGGTATCCGGATCTATAGAGATAGATCCAAGAGGATATTGGCTTTAAGTCAGGAATCTTATATGGATAAGATTCTTCGACGATTCAACATGGACAAATCCAAGAGAGGTCTTGTTCCTATGGGTAGTGGGATCTTTTTGAGCAAGTCTCAATCACCCACCGAACCTGAAGAGGTTGAACGCATGAAATCGATCCCCTATGCTTCTGCCGTAGGATCGATCATGTATGCCATGATATGCACACGTCCTGATGTCTCGTATGCTTTGAGCATGACAAGTAGATATCAAGCCAATCCAGGTGAGAGTCACTGGATAGCCGTAAAGAATGTCCTTAAGTACTTGAGAAGGACTAAGGATACATTCTTAGTGTTTGGAGGAAAGTCTGAATTATGTGCTAAAGGTTACACTGATTCAAGTTTCCAAACCGATAGGGATGATATGAAATCTCAAGGTGGTTTTATTTATATGATAAATGGAGGTGCGGTTAGCTGGAAGAGCTTCAAAGAGTCAGTTATTGCGGATTCTACAACGAAGGCTGAGTACATTGCAGCATCTGAGGCTGCTAAGGAAGCTGTTTGGATAAGGCAGTTTTTAGAGGGGCTAAGGGTAGTTCCTTCTGCCAAAGATCCTATCACGATCTTTTGTGATAACAGTGGGGCGATCTTTCAAGCTAAAGAGCCCAAGTCTAGTAATAAGTCTAGACATGTACTTAGAAAATTTCATGTTATAAGAGATTACATTGAAAGGAAGGAGATTGCGATATGTAAGGTTGGGACAAATGATAACATTTCTGATCCCTTAACCAAGCCCTTATCGCAGGCTAAGCATGACCAACACGTTGTTTCCATGGGTCTTAAACGCATGCCAAATTTGTATTAGATTATGAGATATGAAATAAAAATTGTGTTTTTATTAATCATATATGATAATCACTTTTATCGTTTGAGTTATATTTTAACTTTTATTATGTAACTTTGTTATATCCAAATGGGTTGTAGAGACAATTGGACCCCATTAAAGTGAACTGGATTAACATTGTATTGACCCATAGTCACTTATATGAAGTAACACCTCGAAGTGACTATATTGTGGTGCGATTGATGGCAAGTTCAAGTGTCATAGGGTCATAGGGATGACCAATCGATCACATAGGCAGACTGTATGAGACACTCTGTCGGGAAGTGACCGCTTATAGAATTCTGGAAATTCTTGTACCCTGGTCGTGGCAAGAGCTACTAGTATTCTTTTGAGTCAATTCTTTGACTAAAGACTGTTCACCTAAGGTGGCACAGTTTCAGAGTGACTTTGATTTATGCTCTACGACCTTCGTAACTGGGGTCAAATGGGCATCTTTTGGGTCATGATGAGTTGTGGCTATGCAAAGGGAATGGTGCGATAGAAATTGTCCACCCCTTGTCAGGGTTGTTTTAAATCTCAAGGCCACTCGAGGAGGAGTAAGCTGAAAATGCGTGGCCACGCTCGGAAGGTATCTATGGTAGATAATTCCGGTCAGACAGTTACTCTCCAGATCGAGGAAACCACTCTTGATATGATTAAATGCAAGGACGACCTGCAAGACACCTTGCATTGGGTGAGAGATCTTATAATAGGACAAGAGAATTGGTGACGCGCACTTGTCTCGGACAAGTGGGAGATTGTTGGAGTAAGTGTCCTCAACAATAGTGCGATCACATAATTAAATCTCAATAATAAGAATACAAAGGGATGATGAATATTATAGTCAACTGGTCAACATAAATCGGTAACGATTGGCTCAATTGAGTTTGACGTTACTGTCGTATGACGGTGGTGATCAGTTGATCCCTTGAGGTCACACCTAAAGGACAATCCCCTAATCATGTATATTAATTAATTGTATAGTGATACAGATTAATTAATCCCTTAAAATGAACCAAGTTCAAATTGTGAGTGAGAAATATATCTTATTGTAATATGATTAAATAAGATTCATTTTGGTAATTTAATTGTTATATTACTAAGAATGCATTATGTTTATGAAACATTTGAGATAAGTGAAATTGGTTGATTATAATTACAAACTGTTGTAGATTATATTAACCAAATATGAGATAACCCATTTTATTTACATGTAATTATTAAATGTGACTTAAAATGTTAAGTCCAATTTATTTGTTATGAAATTGCATTTAAATTAGTTAAATGTACATTTATAAGCCTAATTACATGTTACATGTCACATGTCACACTTGACAAATTGCAAAAATAAAATGGACACCCATTTTATATGGGTACACCGGTTTTGTGGTGATGGTGGGTAGTTTTTAGTTTGTAATTTTATTCTAATTAAGAATTAGAACAAATGATTACTACAATGACCCATACACTCAACCTAACATTGTTAAGAACAATGTGAAAATGACAACACCCCACCCATGTGGATGTGTGTGTGACCGGCCATAGCAAGCCCTTGTAGGGTTTGTTTTTTCTCTTATTTATTCCATACACTATCTCACATAATTCATTCATGCAAATTTCTTTACTTCTATCTACATTCTCACACTAAAAGAAAGCTTAAGAAGCATCACACTTCTAGTGTTCATTTACTAATAATATTACTAAGTGTAGAAATTAGATTATTAGTTATTTAAGGGATTTACTATTTTATACTAGTGTAGTATTTTAAATAGTGATTAAAGGGGTAGTCTTGGGTGCATCTAATAGGAGTGTTCTAACACTTAGAACTTGGAAGTTCATCCCTAACATTATAAGCTCAAGAACAAAGTAGGAAGGAGTCCTATTTTGTGCCCATATTTGTCATAAGATCAATGTAAGGAAAAGTTCTTCTTATCTTTGTCTTATTTTGTTATGCATGCATAAGATTTATTTAGTTTAAGAGTAAACTAAATGTATAATGATATTAAAAGTGTCTAATATTGAGTTTAAGAAACTAACAACTTTAGGTAACCAAAATTCACACTTGGAGAATTTAGCATACCACTTCTGACGACGAAGAACACCCAAAATAATCCTCAAATGAATAGCATGCTCTTCCTCGGACTTGGAGAAAATAAGAATATCATCAATGAACACCACCACACACTTATCAAGATACTCCCTAAATGTGCGGTTCATTTGATCCATAAAGATAGCGGGAGCATTCGTCAATCCAAAAGGCATCACCTTGAACTCATAATGACCATACCTTGTACTAAAAGCGGTCTTTGGAATATCAACATCTCGAACGGGAATTTGGTGATTGTAACACCCGCAAATGTACTGCACTGAAACTATTCAGAAAGACAACTAAACAATGACAATTTGATTGAAGTTCAGACACTTTGCAAATACTCTGTTTCTGTTTGGACTAATTGACAAAGAACTAAGATAGGACCTTAATCAAAGCACAAAGCCAATGATTGAGGGTTGAACTTTGATCCCAGCACACAGCTAAGGACCCAAGCTCACTTCCAAGCACAAAGCAAAGGAAGTTGTCTCAAGCACACAGCCAAGAGATGCAACAGAAACAAGGTTTCAGTTTTATGTTTTACTTCAAATCTGTCTTTCATTCATTAGGAAAAGGCCTTATATAGGCAAGGAGATTACATCCTACTCGTTCAATACATCCTAGGGCCACAATTGGCTTGCAAAAGAAACAGAAATAACAGCTACATTGTTCAGCATAAAGCAATAAAGTAGAAAAGTAGTTCTAATAGGACAATCTGCCTTAATGGGTTTGTTGGGGTTGAAACTGGTGGAGGGGTGGACTTCTGAGCTTGATTCTTGAGCTCAACTGAAGTGGGATGGATGCCAAAGGTCCTCTAAAAGGCCCTCGAGTTTGTTTGATCATAAAAGGAAAGTCTGATAGTGACATGTTAACTACTGCAAAAAGGCTGAAATCTGGACAGTCTGAAGTTGTCCCTAAGCTAACTCTTTGTGTGTTTGTTTCTGGGGAGGGAAGTCCTGGGGAAAGTTGTAGAGGACCTTCCCAAGACATAGGTTTGAGGGTTGGTTAGGTTTGTTTGATTGTGTGGGGCCCCATGGACCTTGTTTAGAAAGGCTGTGATAGGCTGTTTTTGGCTGGGGGCTGTTTTTGTTGTGTTGGGTTTGTTGGGCTGTTGGCTGAGCTTTGTTGGGGCCTAGTCTTGGGAAGTGGATGGCTAGGCTTTGTTCTGGTTGTGGTGGTGTTGTCTTAGCAGGCTTGAAGTGGTTGTGGCTTGGACTGAATAGAACATTGTCATAGCTGGTCATGGTGTTGTCTGAATGTAGGTTGTTGTTTTGATGTTGAGTCTTGTCTTGAGTTTGTGTCTTGTCTTGAGCTCGTGTCATGGCTCGTGTCTTGGCTTGGTCACATACTCCCGTTGCAACCTCCTTTTCTTGAAAAGGATTTGCCCTCAAATCTTCCTCACCTTCATCATCTGATTCACCATGGTAAGGACTCAGGTCTCCAACATTGAAAGTACCATGTACACCATAGCTTCCTGGTAGATCCACCTTGTAAGCATTGGTGCCTATCTTCTCCAATATCTCAAATGGTCCATCAGCTCTTGGCATGAGCTTGTTTCTCCTCTTGTCTGGAAATCTCTCTTTTCTTAAATGCAACCATACAAGATCCCCTGCCTTGAATTCCCTTGCTTTCTTAGGCCCCTTGGACCTAGCTTTGTACAACTCATTGGACCTTTCAATCTGCTTCTTGACTTGCTCATGAATCTGTATCATTTGCTCAACTCTTTTCTTTGCATCATAGCTTGCCTTGTTTCCTTTGACTGGTGCTAGGTCTGTAGGCATGAGAGGATTAGTGCCATAAACTGTTTCAAAAGGACTTTTACCTGTGCTGCTGGAGGGAGCTCTGTTGAAGGCAAATTCAGCTTGTGCTAGCTTGAGGTCCCAATCTTTTAATGACTTAGAAACAATGCTCCTTAAGATCTTCCCTAGTGTTCTGTTAGTGACTTCTGTCTGCCCATCAGTTTGGGGATGGTGAGAAGTACTAAACAATAACCTGGTCTTCAATAGCTTCCACAAGGTTCTCCAGAAATGGCTCATGAACTTTGTGTCTCTATCTGAGACAATGCTTCTAGGGACCCCATGTAACTTGACAACCTCCCTAAAGTATAGTTCAGCTACCCCCAATGCATCCTCAGTCTTCTTACAAGCAATGAAATGTGCCATCTTGCTGAATCTATCTACAACCACCATGATTGAATCCTTTCCCCTTTGAGTTCTAGGTAAGGCTACAATAAAGTCCATACTGAGGTCTTCCCATGGCTTGTTGGGTACTGGAAGTGGTGTGTAAGGGCCTGCTTGAAAGTGTGCCTTGGCTAGTTGACAAGATCTGCATCTCTTGAGGGCATCTTGCACATCACTGAGCATCTTAGGCCAATAGAACTGATCTTGTAAGATGTCATAGGTCTTCTGTACCCCAAAGTGACCAGCAAGGCCATTGGAGTGAACCTCTTTGACCAGTAGTCCCCTATAAGGTCCCTTAGGCACACACAGTTTGTTTCCATAGAATAAGTATCCTTCTTGAGCTGTGTACTTGCTCCCTTTCTTGACTTGCCCTTCTTGGTGTACCTCCCATTCATGCTTGAAGTCTGGGTCCTCTTGATAGAGCTCTTTCATAAATTCAAACCCCAACACCCTTTGCTCCATGAAGGTCAACATTACAGACCTTCTAGACAATGCATCAGCTACAACATTGTTCTTACCTTCTATGTACTTGCTGGAGAATGAGAAGGATTGCAAGAACTCTACCCATTTGGCATGCCTGGGGTTGAGTTTGTGTTGTCCATTGATGTATTTGAGAGCCTCATGATCAGAATGAAGCACAAAAGGCTTAGGCTTCAAGTAGTGTCCCCAATGATTCAATGCCCTCACAATGGCATAGAATTCCTTGTCATATGTGGAATAGTTAAGCTTGGCCCCATTTAGCTTCTCACTAAAGTATGCCACAGGTTTCTTTTCTTGAGTAAGCACAGCTCCTATGCCAAGACCACTGGCATCACACTCTACCTCAAAGAGTTTGTTAAAGTCTGGTAGAACCAATATTGGAGACTTGCACAATAGCTCTTTGATCAGATTGAAGGACCTTTCAGCCTTCTCATTCCACTTGAACTCTCCCTTCTTCATGCACTCAGTAATAGGGGCCATGATTGAACTAAACCCTTGTATGAACCTCCTATAGAAAGATGCCAACCCATGGAAACTTCTTACATCAGTAACAGTTTGGGGAATGGGCCATTCCTTGATTGCTTGCACTTTCTCAGGATCAACTGCTACCCCTTTCTTAGAGATGATGAACCCAAGGAAGTAAACCTCAGGCTGCATGAAGGTGCACTTCTCTAGCTTGCCATACAACTTGTTTTCTCTTAGGACCTCAAACAACAACTTCAGATGTTGCAAATGTTCTCCCTTAGTTGAACTGTAAATAAGAATATCATCAAAGTAAACCACTACACACTTGCCTAAGTAAGGCCTTAGGACCTCTGTCATCAACCTCATGAAGGTGCTAGGGGCATTAGACAACCCAAAAGGCATCACCAGCCATTCATAGAGCCCATGTTTAGTCTTGAAAGCTGTCTTCCATTCATCCCCTGCTCTTATCCTCACTTGGTGGTAGCCCTGCCTCAGATCAATCTTAGTGAACACTTGAGCCCCACTTAGCTCATCCAGAATATCATTAAGTCTAGGTATGGGAAACCTATACTTGATGGTAATGTTGTTGATGGCCCTACTATCAATACACATACGCCAAGTCCCATCCTTCTTTGGCACAAGCAAGGCTGGTACAGCACAAGGACTGAGGGACTCTCTGACATAGCCCTTGTTGAGTAGTTCACCTACTTGAAGTTGGAGCTCTTGTGTAGCCTTAGGGTCACTCCTGTAGGCTGGCTTGTTGGGTAAGATAGCTCCAGGCACTAGGTCAATGTGGTGCTCTATCCCTCTAAGTGGTGGCAGTCCACTAGGAAGCTCAGTAGGGAAGACATCACCATAACTTTCTAGGATAGATTTGACCTCTTCAGGGACATCAATGATACTCATCCCAGTCTCCTTGACTAGCAATATGTACACAGGTTGTAGCTCACTTAGCTCTTGTGCTATTTCTGATTCACTTATCAACATGACTTCTTTGGAAGCCTCACTCATGGGGTTTGGGTTGATCTTTAAAGCAGGTGGTAAAGGTGCTAGGGTGATCTTCTTCTTCCCATACTTGAAGGTGTAAGTGTTGTCTCTCCCATGGTGTATGGCATCCCTATCAAACTCCCATGGTCTCCCAAGCAGAAGGTGACATGCATCCATAGGTAGAACATCACAAAGACTCTCATCCACATACCCTTTACCAATTGAGAAAGGTATAACACATTGTTTATCCACCTTGATCTCAGCCCCTTTGTTTAGCCATCTGAGTTTGTAAGGTAGGGGGTGGTCTTTGGTGGGTAGAGCTAGCTTGTCTATCAGTGTTTTGGAGGCCACATTAGTGCAGCTTCCCCCATCAATAATGAGGTTACATACTCTACCCTTGATGGTACATCTGGTCCTAAAGATCTGGTGTCTTTGGTCCTCTTCCAAAGGTTGTGGTTGAGTATGCATTACCCTCCATGTTACCAAACTTAACCCTGCATCAGGCTCTATCAACTCCTCACTAGCCTCTACCTCAGGCTCTTCCATCTCTTCATCACAGACCAACACTTCATCATCTCCCCAATGGATTACTTCTAGGGTACTCAGAGCCCTTTTAGATGGACATTCTCTAGCAAAATGTCCATACCCTTGACATTGAAAGCACTTTTTGAGAGGGGTAGTCTTCCTTTGGCCTGCCTCAACAGCCTTGCCTTTATCAAGGTTGAAAGGAGTCTTAACAGGAACCACAGGTTCTCCTATCTTAACTCCTACAAAAGGTTTGAAGGTGGGGGTTCTGGAAGGTGTCTTAGAAACACTGGCCTTTCCTTTTCCCAATTTTTCTACCCTTAAAGACAGGTTGACAGCTTCCTCAAAGGAGTATATGTTTTGTAACCTGACTTTGCTAGCTATCCTTTCATCCAACCCCTCTAAGAACCTTGCTATCTTTTGTTCAGATTTCTCAACAACCTCACATTGCAAAGTGAGTTGTTCAAAGTCTCTTAGGTAGGACTCTAAAGGTCTTTGGTCTTGCTTTAGGTGAGTAAGCTTAATGAACATGTCTTGAGTGTAGTCCCTAGAGACAAACTTAGCTCTCATTTTCTTTTTCAGTTTGAGCCATGACTTTACAGGTTCTTTCCCTTCCCTAACCCTCAAGGTTTTCATGTTTTCATACCAAAGTGAGGCATAGCCTTTTAGTTTCATGATAGCAACCTTAAAAGCCTTTCTATCAGTGTATCCTTTAAACTCAAAGACTCTTTCTACAGACCTTAGCCAATCTAAGAAATCATCAGGGTTCAAGCTACCTAGAAAGTCAGGAATCTCTACCTTGATATCTTTGTCTTGGTGTCTGAGAAGACTGTGATCTGAGCCATCTGAATCTGACATTTCAAACTGATCTACAGGTTGTCTCCTCCTTACTCCACCTTGTGGGAAAGGTGCTCCTCTTCCTCGACCTCTGCCTCCCCTTGTATCATTGTTCTGTTGGCCCTCAAGGAGTTCATTGACAGATCTAGAGACCTCCATTACAGTTCTGACAAGATCTTGAACTGTGTTTTCAATACCTGTGATTCTCTCTTCACTCATGGTTGTATTTTGTGTTTTTAATGTAGTTAGGTAGATGAACTCACAAACCAAAGCTCTGATAACCAATTTGCACTGAAACTATTCAGAAAGACAACTAAACAATGACAATTTGATTGAAGTTCAGACACTTTGCAAATACTCTGTTTCTGTTTGGACTAATTGACAAAGAACTAAGATAGGACCTTAATCAAAGCACAAAGCCAATGATTGAGGGTTGAACTTTGATCCCAGCACACAGCTAAGGACCCAAGCTCACTTCCAAGCACAAAGCAAAGGAAGTTGTCTCAAGCACACAGCCAAGAGATGCAACAGAAACAAGGTTTCAGTTTTATGTTTTACTTCAAATCTGTCTTTCATTCATTAGGAAAAGGCCTTATATAGGCAAGGAGATTACATCCTACTCGTTCAATACATCCTAGGGCCACAATTGGCTTGCAAAAGAAACAGAAATAACAGCTACATTGTTCAGCATAAAGCAATAAAGTAGAAAAGTAGTTCTAATAGGACAATCTGCCTTAATGGGTTTGTTGGGGTTGAAACTGGTGGAGGGGTGGACTTCTGAGCTTGATTCTTGAGCTCAACTGAAGTGGGATGGATGCCAAAGGTCCTTCTAAAAGGCCCTCGAGTTTGTTTGATCATAAAAGGAAAGTTTGATAGTGACATGTTAACTACTGCAAAAAGGCTGAAATCTGGACAGTCTGAAGTTGTCCCTAAGCTAACTCTTTGTGTGTTTGTTTCTGGGGAGGGAAGTCCTGGGGAAAGTTGTAGAGGACCTTCCCAAGACATAGGTTTGAGGGTTGGTTAGGTTTGTTTGATTGTGTGGGGCCCCATGGACCTTGTTTAGAAAGGCTGTGATAGGCTGTTTTTGGCTGGGGGCTGTTTTTGTTGTGTTGGGTTTGTTGGGCTGTTGGCTGAGCTTTGTTGGGGCCTAGTCTTGGGAAGTGGATGGCTAGGCTTTGTTCTGGTTGTGGTGGTGTTGTCTTAGCAGGCTTGAAGTGGTTGTGGCTTGGACTGAATAGAACATTGTCATAGCTGGTCATAGTGTTGTCTGAATGTAGGTTGTTGTTTTGATGTTGAGTCTTGTCTTGAGTTTGTGTCTTGTCTTGAGCTCGTGTCATGGCTCGTGTCTTGGCTTGGTCACATACTCCCGTTGCATGTACCCTATTTTTCAAGTAAAAATATTTTACGGATACTTTTCAGCGAAATTTAGTTTTAATTTAGAATTTAATTTTCCGAGTCGAATTTAGAATTTCCGAGTTCATATTTGGAATTTCCGCGAGATTCCATGTGAATCCCGTCTTAAGGCGACTTTGACTTTTTCTTGACTTTTCCACTTACATATCTCATACTACCTCTTTAACCTATTTTTCATACACAACTCAAACATCACCTTCTTCATCACCAAGAAACCCAAAACCTAGCTTCCATAATCTTCCAATCTTAGATTCGTCGCTACTCTTTCGTTTCTCGCTCAAATTCACGTAAGTTCGTCTTATTCTTCCCCTCTTAGCTTCCTCTATTCGTATTGGTAATAAAATTACCATCTTTCTCATTTTTTAAATTATCCGTCACTCTCTAGGTGAATTATATTAATCTTTTATTATCTAATTGTATGTAGGTGGAGACTAGGAAGGTTTAGAAATCGATTAAAGACGCGAAAAGGTAACGGTGAAGGGTTACTCGATATCATTTACGTGTTTTCTGTGATTTCTAGGCTAGTAATCGTATGTAGATTATGGTTAGTATGCTTAGGGATTTTATTATTGATGATGGATGTTGTTTGTTGAGAATTGATATGAGAATTGATATGAGAAGTGATGATTTATGATAATAGTTGATGATGGTTGAGTTTAGAGCAAATTGGAGTTGTCTAGACTCAAGTCACGGTCGTGAGACTCAAGTCACGGGCGTGAAATAGTGGCTGATCTTTTACCCTTGCGTAAGAGAGTGTTTCACGGGCGTGAAATTCAAGTCACGGTCGTGACTTGTGCAGTTTCACTGCACTGACCCCTTTTTGTAAAATGATCATATCTCCTTTGTTACTTGCTTGTTTTGGGCTTGTGACATCCCGTTGGAACCGTAAGAGGATAAGCTATCCCCTCGATTTGCAATTTCTGCATTTTCATGTCTAGAACTCTAGTTATGACCGTTTGAAGTGGACCCTTGGTTTCGTTGGTTTCCAAACAACGTTGTTTTGGAGAGGTGATCTATGTTTTTATTCATTATGCTTCATAAACTTGTTCTAATGCTTATGTATCATGTATTGACTCATGTTTACCATATTTAAACTTATATGATTCCCTATTCTCATGTTTTGTGACGGTTTTTGGTATGTTCCCACTTGGAGTCGGTTATAACAAATGTTACGGTTTGAGAACTATTTTGTTATGTGCTTTGTACTCTCATTCCCTTGGCTACCTCCACGTTCGTAAGGCTAGAATGTCAGAATGAGGAGGTATCCTACTGCTTAATTGCATGTGTTAGTGGGCATACGACAACGTTGTTGGGAGGCGAACGCTTTGTGTTGATCGACCCGGCCGTCAAATGTTGTGTACTTGCGAGGTGGTGTTATTTGCATGTAGCATACCGCTTGTTATGAGGCTTGTGCTCTTTTCCGCCTCTTTTGTGAATTGATCTACCGAATTTGGGGTACTCGGCGTCTATGATTGACCGAGTCTTGGATGCGAAATGTGATCGCATGTCGAATCGGAAAATGTGATTCCGAGAATCTGGCCAGGTTTAGATTAGGAGCCTTATTATTATCGTTCCTACCAGGAGGAAATTAGTCTACATATACGAAATGTGATCGTGTATGCGTTCAGGGAAATGTGATCCCGTGGATGCCTTTTAATAATTCTTGCTATGTACACGGTGCTAGTGCGTTTCATTTACCGTGAGAGATGTCCTCTTTGTGTCGTTGTGTTTGGATGCGTGATTACATGATTTTATTCATGATGATTGCATGACTAGGCATGGTTTGTTTGTCGAGTTCATGATTGTTTATTCATGGTCGTTGCATGACTTGACATGGTTTGTTTGTCGAATCTCAATCTTATCAAACTTATACCGCTAACTGCGAGATGTAAGCCCTAGTGAGCGTATTCGGTTGCCTAAGAGTGTCTTCCCCGAGTCTTGTATAACATGATGGATTCGGATTTGTATTTCATATGCTCTTATCATTCTATATTGAATTGCATATCTATCCTTATCGTATCTCACATGTATATCTATATGTATGCATGTTCTACTTTTGTATTTCCTTTTATGTACGTTTGATGTGATATGGCTGGGAGAACCCGGAGTTACTCCCCACTGACTGTGGCGTTCATGTTTTTCATGGATGAACAGGTTGCTTGCATGGATGGCTTTTTGCGTATGCTATTTTGGGTTCGGGTGTGAGCTAGCGGGCGTTGTCCCTGGATTAAAACACCTCTAGACGATTTTAGCTTGTTTGCTAAACACTTTTACTTGTTAACATTTTGGAGAGACTTCGTCTCTTGATGTAGTAAAATTCGTACTTTAGTTTGTAATATTTGACACTCCTCGTATTCTTTCCTTGCATGTATAAAAGTTTTTAAAACTTCATATTTCCGCTATATAATTCACATGCTTGTTTGGTTTATATTTCCGCATTCGCGAGGGTTGTCACAGTTGGTATCAGAGCTTTATCGCTCCCGACGCACACACGTGAACCCTAAACTTAAACTACTTGACCTTGAAATAATAAATGAGAGATGGGTAGACTTAAGGACCTAAGGTGGTAGTCTTTGGTGTACTTAATGGTTGTTAGGTTCTAACTTGTTTGTTGATTGTGTTGAGTGATGTTATGTTTGTTTGTATCTACCGTTTTGAGGTGGATCATGGTGTTACTTAGAAGAAGTATCCTCTACCGAATATTTGAAGATTGACAAGTCTAATTGAAGTGTATTTCTTCCTCATCTATGAATTCTCTCGTCCTTATTGTATTATTCTCTTTTCCTTCTATCTAGGTGCTTCTTTCTCTTCCATCTGGTTTGCGTCTTGGAAATTACTCTTGATAGTTCCTCCATCTTACCATTGGTATCCTTACCTTCCTCTTGTAACATTTTTGTGGATGCCATACCCATTTATTTGTGGTATCTTATACTTGGTCGGAAGAACTTTGAACTTTGTGGAATATTAGTGTTGGTTAGAATGAATTTGTGATTTGAGGAAAATGGTGTAGATCTAAATTCACCCTATAGCGGTGATTGGTTGTATCTCTAAAGAAAGGTAGTAAGATAAGTTTGATGATTTTAATGCTTGATGCTTGTCATGACTAATGTGTGGATAGTTCAAGATATTTGATGGTGTAAGGTTGAATGAGTTGGCTAAGACTTCTTAACCCATTAGCGATTTAATCTTTTGAATTTAGGAGTTTGAATGATGCCTTGAGTTGTAAAATGCTTTTGAGACTAAGTGCCTTCTTGTGGATTCTAGTTTATGTGTTAGAGTATAGGCTTGGTGAAAAAGCATTTGGCTATAGTTCTTGAATTTAAAGATATGATCTTATCTTATGGTATCGGAGACTCGTTTGGAGTAGTAAGGTTTCGTTGTAAGTTGAACCATATTACTTGAGATTTGATGATGTGAGCTATGATGGAAATACCTTGGGACGTTAATGATGATGTTTGACTTGAGGTTGTACTTTGTTAATAATGAACTCGTGGACTATATGATGTTGATAATGACGTTTTGTTCGGTGTTCTACCTTGTGGCCGTAGGAGTTGAAAAGATATTAGTATGGAGAATTCCTAATTGGTTCTTCGGTTTTTGAAACCTTTGGGAATGTGTCAAATTATGGAGTTGAGAGAATGTTATTATGCTTGAGTTGCAATTCCGCATTTGGGATTCCGTGTGATATGAAAGGATGGATGAATTGGGTTGTAATCGATTTGTTTAATCTAGGTGTACCTTACTTTGATGATTGTGGTACGAGGGTCCCTTGTAAGAGACCTTTGTTTGGGATGAGTTGCTTAACTATCACCCTAAGCCTGAAACGATAAATTTTGTGGATTAAACCTTAAACCTTTACTCGTGCCATTGTCATTTTTCATTTCCATTCTTGAATGTTTTTGTCAAGATTGATCTTTAAGAAATCGCATGCTCGTAGCTTCTTTCTTACTCAGATATATTCATACCCCTACTATCTGCTTTGTCTCTTTTTTGACCTCGTTATTTTCAGCGCTCCTCTCTTGTAATCTCGTGCCTTATTTATTCTCGTGTTCTCCATGAGATTCCGTATCGTTTTCTATCTCGTTTCTCCTTCATCTTTTCTCTAGTAGATTGGATATTCCGTTTGTAAGGCTCAGAGAATAAGCGTGATGTAATTTGGGATTCTTTACCTAGAATATGTGTCTTTGGATTGAGCAAATTTAATGTTGTCTTTAATCATGGAAAATAGGACTTAAGCTCTAGGATGAATCCTAATAGTGATAATGTATCCTCTCTTGGTGGTTTTAGGTTTGGAGCTTGGTATTGTAGTGTTATTTTGATAATTGAGTTGATCATGATAATAGTTTGTAGATGTTGAGTAGTATAACGGTTGCTTGGGATATCATTTGGGAATTAGATGTCTCTAATTGGTGGATTCTAAAAGAGACTTTGCTTTAGGGTAATTGAGTTGGTACCCAAAGTTTGTGGAGTTTTGTCATAAATGAAAATCGATTCATTTTGAGTTTTAGATGAACTAGATGATTTGAATGGTTGTCTGATTGCCAAGTGATTGATCATTTGTGGTTTGGAATTAGTAATTCTCTTTTATTCTTAAGGAATCATAGTTTGAGATTGAGAAATGTTCGTTGCAAGCTTTGGATAGTGAGTGCTCAGTTGTTATGGAATATAGAGTTAGAATGGTGAACCCATTTATCTTGAGGATTAGTAACCACCGTAGTTTGCTAATGTGACTATTTATATTTGAGGCTTCGAGCGTAGTAATGATCAAATTAAGGATGTTAGGGCGTATTAAAGAATTCTTATAACCGATAATGGATTGTGGATTTTCCCTTGTCGTGAGACTTTGGATGAGGCTAGTTGAATCTTAGATAATTATGTTTGGTTGCGTGGATTGTGTTTTGATTTTCGAGGATGAGAAAGTTCATTATAAATTTAGGATAATGAGTTTGAAGTAAATTGAATCAAGGGATTTTCCTGGTAAGTCTCCTTTACCTTGTGGTTGTTAGCGATCATGTTTTCCCTAGATATAAATATTTTGTTGGTGGTTTCTAGTAAGAGTTTGATGAAACTACGAAGATTAGAGTGCGTAATAAATCTTTCATGTAGATTGTTAGTTGTGGAGTCTACCGTGCCGATGGACTTTAGTGGATACTAAATGGATCTGAATAATTAGGTTATTGGATTGAAATCTCGTGAATTTGGAATATTTTTGTAGGATTTCTGATGATTGAAAATGATGAGTTGCAAATTGGGTAAATTGCATTTTCTTGAGGATTTGGTTTATTAGTAGAGTTAGTGATGTCGAATTCTTGTAGATCTTCCTGCCGACTTTATCTTGATCTTCCTATCCCAAAGACTTCGATTTGTTTCGTTTTTGCGTGTTTAGTATATATTTTGTTACCCTGAATTGTGTGTGAATTGTACGAGTCGCTCTATGTTCGTGTAATGTCCTGTTATTTGATTTTATCTTTGATAAAACCTTCAAATTTCCATATTATATTTCTAATTTAGCGTTTCAAAGAAGTCTAAAGATGGTTTTTGTACCTCCTTTTTGGAAAAAAATAGATTTCTTTCGCTTTTATATTTGGATTTTACGTTTGGTTGGATGTTTTCACTTGTTATTGGAGACGTCTGATAACTAGTCCTACACTTACTAACACTTGTTTGATTTTCGATTTCACTATTTTGACTTTGATTTGATTTGGACAACTAGAGTACTCGTTCGTGACGGGCACTCTTGTGATTCGTAAATAAAGTTTCGCACTTATGAAAAATTTCCTTAAACCGTTTTCGAGAAGAACCTCGTTTCATAAATGTTTCTCTTGTAAAAGTTTTAGTATTAACTTTGAAAACCGAGTCTTGTCCTTGATACTTTTATTTTCTACTCTCAAGTTTCGAGGACGAAACTTTTTAAAAGGAGGGGTGATTGTTACACCCGCAAATGTACCCTATTTTTCTAGTAAAAATATTTTACGGATACTTTTCAGCGAAATTTAGTTTTAATTTAGAATTTAATTTTCCGAGTCGAATTTAGAATTTCCAAGTTCGTATTTGGAATTTCCGCGAGATTCCATGTGAATCCCGTCTTAAGGCGACTTTGACTTTTTCTTGACTTTTCCACTTACATATCTCATACTACCTCTTTAACCTATTTTTCATACACAACTCAAACATCACCTTCTTCATCACCTTCTTCATCACCAAGAAACCCAAAACCTAGCTTCCATAATCTTCCAATCTTAGATTCGTCGCTACTCTTTCGTTTCTCGCTCAAATTCACGTAAGTTCGTCTTATTCTTCCCCTCTTAGCTTCCTCTATTCGTATTGGTAATAAAATTACCGTCTTTCTCGCTTTTTAAATTATCCGTCTTTCTCAAGGTGAATGATATTCATCTTTTAATATCTAATTGTATGTAGGTGGAGACTAGGAAGGTTTAGAAATCGATTAAAGACGCGAAAAGGTAACGGTGAAGGGTTACTCGATATCATTTACGTGTTTTATGTGATTTCTAGGCTAGTAATCGTATGTAGATTATGGTTAGTATGCTTAGGTATTTTATTATTGATGATGGATGTTGTTTGTTGAGAATTGATATGAGAATTGATATGAGAAGTGATGATTTATGATAATAGTTGATGATGGTTGAGTTTAGAGCAAATTGGAGTTGTCTAGACTCAAGTCACGGTCGTGAGACTCAAGTCACGGGCGTGAAATAGTGGCTGATCTTTTACCCTTGCGTAACAAAGTGTTTCACGGGCGTGAAATTCAAGTCACGGTCGTGACTTGTGCAGTTTCACTGCACTGACCCCTTTTCGTAAAATGATCATATCTCCTTTGTTACTTGCTTGTTTTGGGCTTGTGACATCCCGTTGGAACCGTAAGAGGATAAGCTATCACCTCCATTTTGAATTTCCTCATTTTCATGTCTAGAACTCTAGCTATGACCGTTTGAAGTGGACCCTTGTTTTCGTTGGTTTCCAAACAACGTTGTTTTGGAGAGGTGATCTATGTTTTTTTTCATTATGCTTCATAAACTTGGTCTAATGCTTATGTATCATGTATTGACTCATGTTTATCATATTTAAACTTATATGATTCCCTATTCTCATGTTTTGTGACGGTTTTTGGTATGTTCTCACTTGGAGTCGGTTTTTACAAATGTTACGGTTTGAGCACTATTTTGTTATGTGCTTTGTACTCTCATTCCCTTGGCTACCTCCACGTTCGTAAGGCTGGAATGTCGGAACGGGGAGGTATCCTACTGCTTAATTGCATGTGTTAGTGGGCATATGACGACGTTGTTGGGAGGCGAACGCTATGCGTTGATCGACCCGGCCGTCAAATGTTGTGTACTTGAGAGGTGGTGTTATTTGCATGTAGCGTACCGCTTGTTATGAGGCTTGTGCTCTTTTCCGCCTCTTTCGTGAATTGATCTACCGAATTTGGGGTACTCGGCGTCTATGATTGACCGAGTCTTGGATGCGAAATGTGATCGCATGTCGAATCGGAAAATATGATTCCGAGAATCTGGCCAGGTTTAGATTAGGAGCCTTATTATTATCGTTCCTACCAGGAGGAAATTAGTCTACATATACGAAATGTGATCGTGTATGCATTCAGGGAAATGTGATCCCATGGATGCCTTTTAATCATACTTGCTATGTACCTGGTGCTAGTGCGTTTCATTTACCGTGAGAGATGTCGTCTTTGTGTCGTTGTGTTTGGATGCGTGATTACATGATTTTATTCATGATCATTGCATGACTAGGCATGGTTTGTTTGTCGAGTTCATGATTGTTTATTCATGGTCGTTGCATGACTTGGCATGGTTTGTTTGTCGAGTCTCAATCTTATCAAACTTATACTGCTAACGGTGAGATGTAAGCCCTAGTGAGCGTATTCGGTTGCCTAAGAGTGTCTTCCCCGAGTCTTGTATAACATGATGGATTCGGATTTGTATTTCATATGCTCTTATCATTCTATATTGAATTGCCTATCTATCCTTATCGTATCTCACATGTATATCTATATGTATGCATGTTCTACTTTTGTATTTTCTTTTATGTACGTTTGATGTGATATGGCTGGGAGAACCCAGAGTTACTCCCCACTGACTGTGGCGTTCATGTTTTTCATGGATGAACAGGTTGCTTGCATGGATGGCTTTTTGCTTATGCTATTTTGGGTTCGGGTGTGAGCTAGCGGGCGTTGTCCCTGGATTAAAACACCTTTAGACGATTTTAGCTTGTTTGCTAAACACTTTTACTTGTTAACATTTTGGAGAGACTTCGTCTTTTGATGTAGTAAAATTCGTACTTTAGTTTGTAATATTTGACACTCCTCGTATTCTTTCCTTGCATGTATAAAAGTTTTTAAAACTTCATATTTCCGCTATATAATTCACATGCTTGTTTGTTTTATATTTCCGCATTCGCGAGGGTTGTCACAGGTGATAACCGGATCTCAAATCAATCTTGGAAAATGTAGAAGCACCCTTTAGTTGATCAAATAAATCTTCTATTCTTGGTAAAGGATACCTATTCTTGATTGTAATCCGATTCAATTCACGATAATCAATACAAAGCCTCATAGAACAATCTTTCTTCTTTACAAAGAGAACGGGAGCACCCCAAGGCGAGGCACTTGGTCGAATAAAACCCTTTTCAATCATATCATCTAGCTGCTTCCTTAATTCTTTCAATTCGGTCGGAGCCATACGATAAGGAGCTTTGGCTATGGGTCCAGAACCAGGTACAAGATGAATAGAGAATTCAACATCACGCTCGGGAGGAATCCCGGGCAAATCTTCGGGGAATACATCAACGAATTCTCGAACAATAGGCACATCTTCAATACTTGGCAAAGAGGTAGATGAAGAAGTCACAACACACAAGAATGCTTGGTGACCTTTTCTAACCATACTTACCAATTTCATAGCGGAAATTAAAGACACACCTTTTCGGGGATGAGATCCCTTATAGGTTATTCTAACTCCTAAAGGACTCTTTAAATAAATCTTTTTATCACGACACTCGAACCTAGCATGATACAATGATAACCAATCAATACCTAGGATTATATCGAATTCTCCTAGAGGGAACTTAAGGAGATTTGCGGGAAAGATAGAACCCGAAATAGATATTGGTACATTTGGATAAAGGGTAGAACAGGAGATAATATCTCCGGATGGTAAGGATATGGGAGTATCCTCACTAGATGTAGGCTCGATAGATAACTTATTAGCATAAGTCGAAGACACAAAAGACATTGAAGCACCAGTATCAAATAGAACAAGACACGGTTGCTCTAAGATTGAGAACATACCCGTAATGATCTCGGGATGAGCATCGGCTTCGGCACGGCTCATGACAAAGATAGAACCCTTAGGTTTAGCAGGAGGAGGGGGCAACTTTCGATCGGGGCAATCCTCGTAACGATGAGCACCCTTTTGACAAAAGTAGCAAAGATAAGGTCAGTTGGAAGAAGGCACACCGGGATGATGTGGAAGTCTACACCGGTTGCAAAAACGACCTTGAGCTTGAGCTTGAGGAGCATAAGGCCTATGACCCACATTTGAAGTAGCTCTAGGAATAAAAGGAGCAGGATTTTTTGTATTTGCATTGGAAGGAGGATTGAATCTCCTCTTGTTAGCATAAGAATTAGAGGAAGACGGAATAAACGGTCTCTTCCCATTAACATTTGGCCTAGGAACATAAGAAGGAGAGGGATTATTCATCAAGGCTTCATCTCTAATAGCCTTCATAGAATTCTCGGCCCACAAGGCATCATCATAAAGATCTCCAAAGGAGGTAGTATTCCTCCTCACTTTACTTTGCAGAACGGCACTCAACTTGTTTCGGTAATAAAACGCTCGGTCCTCAACATCTCGGATAAGTCTTGGAGCAAAATGAGCAAGCTTATTGAACTCCGTAGTGAAGTCCTGAGCTGATAAGTTGCCTTGTTTAAAGTCAATGAACTCCTTGAGCCTTTGTTGTTTAAGCTCTTTAGGATAGAATCTACCCTCCACAAGAGCTTTGAAACAAGCCCAGTTCAAGTCCTCTTCAAGAACAACGGTGGCACTAGTGATAGCCCACCCATTATCAGCTTCCCTCACGAGGAAGTGCTTTGCGATCCTCACCTTGTCCTCTTCTCGGACTTGGTATAGATCGAACTGCTTCTCCATCTCACGGAACCAATCGGATAGCTCCGTAGGGTCCGGTTCTCCACCATATGGTACAATTTTACTCCTTGCTATTTGTCCACCTACCCACGCGTAGCCACCTTGATGGTTATCTTCCCTTCGAGGGGGAACTTGGTTGTTGGCTTGAGCTAAAGCTGCATCTTGCTGATTTTTCAGCACTTGAGTAAGAGCTTCCAACATAACATTCTCAACTAGACGAGGTATCACCATCTTCATAAGAAACAAAAACAAATTAAGTTACTCCTATGAATTAGCATAAACAAATAGACTACCAAGTAAAATCCTTAACTTCTACCCAACTCTCATGTATTATTTTTAAGGTCAATTAGTTTAAGTTAGGGTTCACGTGTGTGTGTCGGGAGCGATAAAGCTCTGATACCAACTGTGACAACCCTCGCGAATGCGGAAATTAAACATACAAGCATGTGATATAATAAGCGGAAATACGGTATTTTAAAAACCTTTATACATGCAAGATAAGTATACGAGGAGTGTCAAATTACAAACCGAATACAAAATACTATAAGATAAGAGACGTAGTCTCACAAAAGGTTAACAATGTCAAAGTGATTAGCAAACTAGCTAATTAACGACTAGAGGTGAATCTTCCAGGGACAACGCCCGCTAGCTCACACCCGAACCCAAAATAGCATATGCAAAAAGCCATCCAAATCAAGCAACCTGTTCATCCATGAAAAACATGAACGCCACAGTCAGTGGGGAGTAACTCCGGGTTCTCCCAGCCATATCACATTAAACGTACATCAAAGGAAATACAAAAGTAGAAGCATGCATATATAGATATACATGTGAAATACGATAAGGATAGATAGGAAATTCAATATACAATGATAAGAGCATAAGAGGTACAAGTCCGAATCCATCATGTTATACAAAGACCCGGGGAAGACACTCTTAGGCAACCGAATACGCTCACTAGGGCTTACATCTCATCGTTAGCGGTATAAGTTTGATAAGATTGAGACTCGACAAACAAACCATGCCAAGTCATGCAATGACCATGAATAATCAATCATGTAATCACGCATTCAAATACAACAACACAAAGACGACACCTCTCACGGTAAATGAAACGCACTAGCACCGTGTACATGGCAAGTATGATTAATAGGCATCCACGAGAGAAACATTTCCCTGAACGCATACACGATCACATTTCGTATATGTAGACTAATTTCCTCCGGTAAGACGACGATATAAATGCCCGGTCCTAGTCTAAATCTGGCCAGAATCCCGGAATCGCATTTTCCAGTTCGACATGCGATAAACGTTTCGCATCCAAGACTCGGTCAATCACATGAGGCCGAGTACCCCAAATTCGGTAGATAATTCACGAAAGAGGCGGAAAATAGCTCAAGCCACATAACAAGCGGTACGCTACATGCAAATAACACCACCTTGCAAGTACACAACATTTGACGGCCGGGTCGATCAACGCATAGCGTTCAACTCCCAACAACGTCGTCGTATGCCCACTACACATGCAATTAATCAGTAGGATACCTCCTCGTTCCGACATTCCAGCCTTACGAACGTGTAGGTAGCCAAGGGAATGAGAGTACAAAGAACAAGACAAAATAGTGCTCAACCGTATTATTTGTAAAAACCGACTCAAAGTAGGACATACCAAAAACCGTCACAAAACATGTGATACAAGCGAATGAAATATCATATATTCACAACATTCATATTATAAGTCACTACGTAAAATTATACGATAAACGAATCATGCGAACTATTATAAATTACGAGTTTTAGAAATTTTAAGAAAAATATACAGCCGCGTTACCGGCTCGCGCATCAAGTTAAAACCAAAAATCACCAAAAACAGAGCAGTGTGTTCCAGGCCGGTCTGGAGGCCGGCGGCCGGGCACCCGGCCAGGAGCACCTCTACACACAAAAATCCATTTTTCTTACTGATATGTTCTTAACCGGTGGGCAGACCGGCGGCCGGTCACCCGGCTGGGAACCCCTGTTCACTCGAGAACAACATACAATGTTTTATAAATTCTAATTCTCATAATTTACTTCTATCAATCATCAACAATCAATAATCATCATCAACAATCATCAACTAACAACATTCATCATCAATAACATGAATCCTAAGCTCTCTAATCGTATTCTAAATACAAATTCTAACATAGAAATCATGTAAAACACGTAAATGATATCGAGTAACCCTTCACCGTTACCTTATTGCGTCTTTACTCCGCGTCAAGGTCCTCTTCTATTAGGAAATAGTCTTTGTCGGGATCTTGAAGGTCACCACCTACAAAATAGTTAATAAAAGATGAATTTACTTCACCTTGAGAAAAACGGAAAGTTTGAAAAGCGAGAAACACGGTAATTTTATTACCAATACTGATAGAGGAAGCTAAGAGGGGAAGAATAAGACGAACTTACGTGAATTTGAGCAAGAAACGAATGAGATATGACGATTCAAAGATTGGATCAAAATGGAGGCAAGGGTTTTGGTTTTCTTAAGGAAGAAGTAAGCTTGAATTGTGTTTGTGTAAGTATGAATTAGGTTAGAAGTAGTATGAGGGAGTATAAAGGAAAAAGTCAAGAAAAAGTCAAAGTCGCCTTAAGACGGGATTCACATGGAATGTCGCGAAAATTCCAAATACGAACTCGGAAATTCTAAATTCGACTCGGAAAAATTAAATTTACGATTAAAACTAAATTTCATTGAAAAGTATCCGTAAAATATTTTCACTATAAAAATAGGGTACATTTACGGGTGTTACACCTATGAAATCGAAATTACAATCGAGAGGGTACCATGGATATAATTTAGATGTACCAATTAAACACCTCAAAATTCTTTTAACTGCAACCATATGTGATTCTTTAGCGCACGATTGAACTCGAGCACAAACACACACACTAAACATAATATATGGTCTACTTGCAATTAAATAGAGAAGTGAGCCAATCATACCTCGGTAAGTCATCTCTTCGACAGACTTACCATCTTCATCTTTCGTTAATTTTTTATCCGTGACCATAGGAGTGGCCATAGGATGAGAACTTCCCATTCCAAACTTTCTCATTAGCTCTTTGATGTATTTTTGTTGGTGTATCATTATACCTTCCTTTGTTTGTTAAATTTGTAGTCCAAAGAAGAACTTGAGTTCTCCCATCATTCTCATCTCAAATTCTGAGGTCATCAATTCTGAAAAATAATCCCAAAGTTTATTATTAGTTGAACAAAAAATAATATCATGAAAGTAAATTTGTACAACTAATAAATCTGATCCCTTGGATTTTAGGAACAAGGTTTTATCGACATGTCCTCTTTTAAAATCACTTTGTAGTAAGAATTTTGACAATTTGTCGTACCAAGCCCTTGGTGTTTGTTTTAAACCATAGAAAGCTTTATCTAGTATAAAAACATGGTTTTGAAACTTTCTATCCAAAAATCCATGGGGTTGCTTAACAAAGACTTCTTCTTCCAAATATCCGTTAAGGAACACAGTCTTAACGTCCATTTGAAATAATTTTAGTCTTTTGTGAGCGCCAAATGCTTTAAAAGTCTAATAGCCTCAAGTCGAGCTACGGGAGCGAATGTTTCATCATAGTCCATCCTTTCTTGTTGATTGTATCCTTGAACAACCAATCGAGCTTTGTTTCGCACAATTACTCCCGTGTCATCTAGCTTGTTTCTGAACACCCATCTTGTACCAATGACTGATCGTTCCTTTAGTCTAGGAACCAAGTGCCAAACCTTGTTCCTTTCAAATTGTTGTAATTTCTCTTGCATAGCAACGATCCAGTCTAGTTCAGTAAAGACTTTTTTTATATTCTTAGTGAAAGTCCATAGACCTTAATTAGACTCCTCTAATTAGTTACTAAATTACTTGTTAATTTAGTATTTAATGATATATGTAACATGCATGCAAATATTAAGACATTTATGTAAAAGAAGAAATTTCCTCACATTGAAATGGAAATTAAATGGGCACAACAAGAACTCCTTCTTGTTGTTCTTGAGCTATAAATAAGGATGAACAAGAATAATCTCCAAAGTAGAAGACCTCCTTTAAGTTGCAACAAGATGATACCAAATAATCTAACCTTATTATTAACTAGATAATAAGATAGATAAAATACTACTAATATTAATATATATTACTACACTAGTAATACTTAGTAAATATTGCCCTTTTAGTAAATACTTAGTAATAAGAGAGAGTATGAGTTTTAGAGAGATGTATGAGAAAATAAGCAAGAATGAACAAACAAAATGAACAACCATATTGCCCTTTTATAGGCAATATGGCCGGTCATGAAGCCCTCACAAGGGACTTAATTTGCTTATATTAATTCACATGCAAAGTGGTGGAGTGTAGTGTTGAGTGAAATGATTTTAGGTTACTATTCATGTCATAATCTCATGTGACTTGTGAGCATGAACAAAAGCAACCATCATCACCTACACTAGTACTACTTGACCGGCCACATGTGGCCTTATTTGATATATTTTGATTTTTGATATTTGTCCCACAAATACTTATTAATTATATGCTTAATTATCTTATATAATTAAGTGTTAATTTGATCATATAACAATTATATGACACAAATAAATAAATACTAAGTATACCCTGTGAACCTGTAAGAGATTTATACACGTTATCACACTAACTGTGGAGGACACTAGCTCCAACAATCTCCCACTTGTCCTTACAAGTGGATGTGCGATAACCGATTCTCATATCCAAAATTTCTCCCACTCAATGTAAAACAATTTGCAAAGTCCGTATTCACAAAGGTCGTATTTTACAAGTGATCAATATCAAGAGTGGTTTTCCCGACTAGAGAGTAACCTAACTGATAAATGAATCATTATTCGAGCATCGCCATGCATTTCAGTTACAACTCCTCGAGTGGGCCCTGGGAAATAACAAAACCTGATAAAGGTTGGATATTTTCTTCAACTCGAATCCTGCAGATACAAGCACAGTATGAAATGACCCAGTAAAAATCTTCTTAGCCTCCTGTTACGGTCGACCATGAGAAAGAAACCAAAGTCACCCAAAAACTGCCTTAATCTCAAGAGACAGTGGATAGTCAAAAGAATCGACTCTAGGAACACTATGGACGCCCAATCCACGACCTGCCACCGAATGTTCTTACACATTTAGGACTCCATAATGTTTTCACGATGTCCTACGATGTATCTTTATAACTCGTATCTGTGATCGATCAGTCAACCGTTTGACTTATGTCTCGTAGAACCCATCATCAATCAACTTCACAATATAATTGCCAGAGTTATCAGCTCATGTGAGCGATTACGGACCAAAACAAATATAATGTAATTCAGTTCACTTTTTGGCGTTCAATGTTGTCGAACAATCCACATGAAAAACAAATATGAAACAATACGATGATGTTATGAATAGTATATGAAAAAGAGACATTTATCTAATCCATATAAACAGCTACTACAACTCACGAATACGTTTAATTCCCATGGAAATAACGTGCCCTTCATGCTTATCATATTTTAACGGTTTAGTGAGAGGGTCTGCGATGTTGTCATCCAAAGCAATTTTGTCTATCACTATCTCCTTTTGCTCCACGTAATCTCGGATCATGTGACCTTTCGAAGTACATGTCTAGACTTGTTGCTGGACTTAAGCTCCTTATCCTGGAAGATGGCACCTCTATTATCACAATAGATGGTGATAGGGTTATTCGAACTAGGAACTACGGTTAGTCCTTGTAAGAACTGACGCATCCATATAGCTTCCTTTGCAGCTTCCGAAGCGGCATAGTACTCGGACTCAGTTGTAGAATCTGCTATAACACTTTGTTTGGAACTTTTCCAACTGACCGCAGCGCCATTAAGAGTAAAGACGAATCCAGACTGAGATTTCGAGTCATCTCGATCCGTTTTGAAGCTAGCATCCGCGTAACCGATTGCGCATAGCTTAGTATCTCCTCCATAAGTCAATACCTAATCCTTAGTCCTTTGTAAGTACTTAAGTATATTTTTAACAACCATCCAGTGTTTTTCACCTGGATTGCCTTGGTACCGACTCGTCATACTCAATGCATATGCCACGTCTGGTCGTGTGCAAAGCATGGCATACATGATCCATCCTATGGCTGATGAATAAGAAACACGACTCATGTGAACCTTAGCTGTTATGACAATAACGTCAAACTTATCTAGCAAGCCAACCGTTATCGATAAACGTTAATCAACTAATTATAATACAAAGTATACCCTGTGAACCTTAGCTGTTATCACACTAACTGTGGAGGACACAAGCTCCAACAATCTCCTACTTGTCCTTACACGTGTATGTGCGATAACCGATTCTCATATCCTTAAATTTCTCCCACTCAATGTAAAACAATTTGCAAAGTCCGCATTCACAAAGGTCGTATTTTACAAGTGATCAGTATCAAGAGTGGTTTTCTCGACTAGAGAGTAACTCAACTGATAAACGAATCATTATTCGAGTGGCCCTGAGAAACAACAAAACCTGATAAAGGGTTGGATATTTTCCTCAACTCGAATCCTCTAGATGTAAGCACAGTATGAAATGACCCAGTAAAAATCTGCTTGGCCTCCTGTTACGGTCGACCGTGAGAAAGAAACCAAAGTCACCCAAAAACTGCCTTAATCTCAAGAGACAGTCGATAGTCAAAAGAATCGACTCTAGGAACACTATGGACGTCCAATCCACGACCTGGCACCGAATGTTGTTAAACATTTAGGACTCCACAACGTCGTCACGAATTACAATGTCCTCCGAGGTATCCTTATAACTCGTATTTGTGATCGATTAGTCAACAGTTTGACTTATGGTTCGTTGAACCCACCATCAATCGACTTAACAATATAATAGCCAGAGTTATCAGCTCATGTAGGCGATTACGGACCAAAACACATATAATGTTATTTAGTGCACTTTGTGGTGTTCAATGTTGCCCATCCAATCCACATGAAAAACAAAATATGAAAACAATACGATGAAGTTATTATTAGTATATGAAAAAGATGTATCTAATTTATACAAACAACTAATACAACTCAGGAACACGTCTAATTCCCATGGAAGTAACGTGCCCTACATGCTTATCATGTCTTAACGGTTTAGTGAGAGAATCTGCTATGTTATCATCCGTAGCAATCTTGTCTATCACTATCTCCTTTTGCTCCACGTAATCTCGGATCATGTGAGCCTTCCGAAGTACATGTCTAGACTTGTTGCTGGACTTAAGCTCCTTATCCTAGAAGATGGCACCTCTATTATCACAATAGATGGTGATAGGGTTATTCGAACTAGGAACTACGGTTAGTCCTTGTAAGAACTGACGCATCCATATAGCTTCTTTTGCAGCTTCCGAAGCGGCATAGTACTCGGACTCAGTTGTAGAATCTGCTATAACACTTTGTTTGGAACTTTTCCAACTGACCGCAGCGCCATTAAGAGTAAAGATGAATCCAGACTGAGATTTCGAGTCATCTCGATCCGTTTGGAAGCTAGCATCCGCGTAACCGATTGCGCATAGCTTAGTATCTCCTCCATAAGTCAATACCCAATCTTTAGTCCTTCGTAAGTACTTAAGTATATTTTTAACAACCATCCAGTGTTTTTCACCTGGATTGCCTTGGTACCGACTCGTTATACTCAATGCATATGCCACGTCTGGACGTGTGCATAGCATGGCATACATGATCGATCCTATGGCTGATGCATAAGAAACACGACTCATGCGCTCGACCTCTTCTGATGTCTTGGGTGCCTGTGTTTTACTCAAATGCATCCCAGAAGTCATTGGAAGGTACCCCTTCTTGGAGTTGGTCAAGCTGAACCTTTGAAGAATCTTATCTATATAAGACTTCTGACTGAGTGATAACATCCGTCGTGATCTATCTCTATAGATACGGATCCCCAATATGCGTTGTGCCTCACCGAGATCTTTCATCTGGAAATGGTTCTTTAACCATTCTTTTACCGAAGATAAGAGAGGAATGTCATTCCCAATCAAGAGTATGTCATCGACATACAATATCAAGAAGACAATCTTACTCCCACTCGACTTGACATAAAAGCATGGTTCCTCGACCGATCGAGTGAAATCATTCTCTTTTATCACCTGGTCGAAACGATGATTCCAACTCCGAGAAGCTTGCTTAAGTCAATAAATGGAACGCTTAAGCCTGCACACTTTCTTAGGATTTTTAGGATCAATGAAACCTTCGGGTTGCACCATGTACAATTCCTCCTCCAAATAACCGTTTAGGAAGGCGGTGTTCACATCCATCTGCGAAATTTCATAGTCATGAAAAGCGGCAATCGCTAAGATTATCCGAATGGAACGCAGCATAACTACGGGTGCAAACATTTCATCATAATGCAATCCTTGCACATGAGTGAAACCTTTTGCCACTAGTCGTGCCTTATAGGTGTCTAGTTGTCCTTCTACATAATTCTTTATCATATAAAGCCATTTTCACTGAATAGATCGTACCTTATCAGGCAAATCAACAAGATCCCATACGTCATTCTCATACATGGAGTCCATCTCGGATTGCATAACTTCAAGCCATAGCTTAAAGTCGGAACAGGTCATGGCACCTTTATAGGTATCGGGTTCGTTACTCACTAGGAGCAAAATGTCATCTCTATCATTCTCCTCGACCATACCAATGTATCTGTTGGACCTATTTTATAGTTTTGATAATGACATGTGCTTACTTGATAATATGCTTTACTTGATATATCATATGCGTGTAATTGTGTGCTTTAATCTTATCCTAGCTAACAACAATTACGAGAAGGAAGATCAAAGTTATAAGAACTTCAGGCATAACTTTGACCAAGTCTGTGAGACAAAGTTATAACAACTTCAGGAATAACTTTGGAAGTTTACATGGAAGTTATAGCTACCCAGTCATAACTTTAAAGAAAATCGCTTCAAGCAAGATCTACCTCAAATAACACAAGACTCAAGATGGAGGGTCTACGTGATCAAGATGAAGAGATGATTCGTATACTGAAGATCTTTGTGAAGATTAGATAGTATAGGTCATCATTCGGTAACTATTCCATTCGAGTGATTTTAAATTCAAAGTTATAGCTTTAGCCTATAACTTTGGATGGTAAATGTTGATGCATGATTTTGGAAATAAAATGTTTTATATATTTTCAAAAGTGAAAGAGTATTTTTATATTTATCAAAAGTTTTAATAGAGAATATATTTATGAGATTCTATTGGTTAGTAATACAACTTATGGGTTGTCATGCTACCTAGGGTTTCTAATATATTCTATCTCAATTTGTTGTTAACCTAATAAGCCCACCTAGGGTTTGAGCCACCTAGGGTTTCGTGTAAACCGAGGGATTGTGCCACCTAGGGTTGCGTGCCTCCTAGGGTTTCGTGTAGCTATGGAATTCGGCCAACCTAGGCTTGTTTCCTTGTTTACCTTAATCTAGGATTCTACTATATCTTTACAACAATATTTTGAGATATTAAAGATAAATATATTTCTAAAAGATAAACCAACTAATATTTTGAGATAAAGATATTTCTAAAAGATAAAGAAAATATTATTTTTTAGATATTAAAGATAAATATCTTTCTTAAATATTAAGCTAGGGTTTTAGATCTACTATGCTTCTATTACTATAAATACTCCTTCACATGTCATTGTTGAAACACACGAAATATACACGAGTACAACGAGCATCACACGACACATACATACTTGTGATAATTTTCCAAAATCATTTTAAAGCAAACCTTTGAGCAAAATATTTATTATTTTTAGTGTTTGTTTTTCAAAAGAGTTGTGCATCAATTATTATCAAACGCTTGAGTGAAATACGTTATTGGATAATAGTACATCATTATAATCTTACAATTGTTTAGCAAGATTCTGTGTGAGTTATATTGTACTTTCTTATTAACGTAAGATAGTATAGAGTATTTAGCGATACTCACCTTCAGTTATAATCATAGTGTTGATTATATGAGTGGGTTGATAATTTTTGTAATCCGTAGAAAGGTACTAAGAATTATTAATCGAGAATAGTGGACGTAGGTTTCAACGTGTGAAACTGAACCACTTCAAAAATCCATGTGCCTCTCTCTACTCTCTTTACTTTTCGTTATTTAGTTACTTGCGCTTACTTTGATTAATTAATTAGTTGATTTTAATTTATAAGATCAAATAATTAATTACATATCATATAAATCGAAAAAGTGGGGTTAGTTTTTAATACTCAATTTACCCCCCCTCTTTCGCATTCGATCAATAGACTCTACAATTGTCAGAGCCTCGTGCTCTTGATTGCCTTATAGCAAGGAGTCTGATCCATTTTATCCTTTTATTTTTATTTATTTTCCGCTGCATTTAATTTTATTTTAATGGATTCCAAACATCTGAAGTGTCCCGTATTCGATGGGAAGAACTACAGTTTATGGAAAAATATGATGACCCATTTGATAAAGGGTAACGATTGGGAGTGTTGGCTAATAAAAACGAATGGCCCTAATAAAATCATGCTTGGATCTGTTACTGGCACTTCCATCGAAAAGAAAGAAGATGACTATGTTGAGGCAGATTATAAGAAAGCTGAGAAAAATTGAAAAGCTATTAGCCTGTTGCAAAACGGCATGACTTATACTGAATTTAGCCGTTTCTCATCTAGTTCTACTGCCAAGGAAATATGGGATGGTCTTGAGTTAGCATATGAGGGGACAACTGTTGTCAAAAAGCAACGCATTGCATTATTGATGCGAAAATACGAACTGTTCTCAATGGAACAAAATGAATCGCTTGACAGCATGTCCACTCGCTTCTCTAGTATCATTAATGAATTGAAAAATCTTGGAAAAACCATTGACTCCGAGGAAATTGCCAGGAAGATCCTTAGAAGTCTATCTAAAAGATGGAGACCTAAGGTTACGGTAATTGAGGAATGTTAAGATCTATCTAACCTATCTTATCAAGAGCTACTCGGAACCCTAATAGCTCACGAGATCACTCTTGATGAGGATGAGGCAAATGATAGTAATAGTAAGAAAGTGGCTTTACAAGCCGAGTCTAGTGAAAAACATGATTCGGATCTTGAAGATGACACAGTGTTATTTGCTAGACGTTTCAAGAAAAAATTCTTTAATAAACCACAAGGGAAACGTTTAACAATAACACTAACAAATCTTACAAGAAGCCAATTGAGTCAAAAGGGTCTCTCTCAAGTCGTGGTTGCTTCAAATGTGGGGATAATGATCACATGATCAAGGATTGCCCCACATGGAAGAAAATCAAAGACAAAAATCAACGAGACAAAACCAAAAAGGAATTCAAGCAAGTCATGAGGGCTTACTGCTGGGTAGATCTTGACACAGAGGACGACGAGTTAGAGGAAGAAGAAATCGCCAACTTGTGTTTAAGCAACGTCAGTCTTGACCTAATTTCTGACGCTGACAATGAAAGTGAATCCGACATGTGCCTTGTCGGCAACTCAGATTCAAAACCAGATTCAGAAGACGATGAAGAGGTTAGTCATCATGAACTTAAAAAGCAAGTTAAGAAATTGTCTAAGAAGTCTTTAATTAAGTATTTTGAAGAAACCTTAGATCATTATCATGAAGAGAGTCTTGAATTAAAAGATCTTAAAGAACAAATTCTTGACATTGCCGAGGAAAATCAACTTCTAAAGGCCAAAGCTAAGAAGCTCAAGTCTAAAGTTATGGCAACTTCAGCCACAACTTCAGACATGACAAATGTTGAGAAAGAAGCTCTTGAGTCTAAAGTTATAGCTAATGAAGCTATAATCTCAGAGTTAAAGCTCAACATTAAACATCTTCAAGCCAAAGTTATAGCTAATGAAGCTATAACTTTAGAATTGAAGAAAGTCAATGAGCTTTTACAATTTGAAGCTAAGGCAAAGGAAGTTGTTATCATTGAACACAAGAAAGAAAACTCTTTTCTTTCTCAGCAATTGAAAGATATAAAGGCTGAATTCTCCCAAGCCAAAGATCAACATAATGAGGAGAAATTTATCGTGAACAAACGTTTCAACGATTTTTGTGAAAATTTTAAAAAGAACAATCCCTCCAAAGACTCGAATGTAGACCATTCGTCGTGTGAAAAAGAAATTCAGTCTTTGAAGGAGTTGCTCTTGCATGCACGAAAAGTTCATGATAAATGGGAAGGAAGTCAGAAGGTCTTAGACTTCCTTACCGAACAGTCTAACAATAACATGAAGATGGGTCTTGGTCATGAATGTTATAGTCATAGAGACCATGATAAGTGCAAATCCACTCCTTATGACCGTGATTTTAGAAGAAGGAAGTATGTCAATCTTTCAGAATATCTGATTTGCAATTATTGTGGTCACAATGGTCATGTTAAAGATAATTGTGTTAAATACGTCAATGACAACAAAAATCAAACTGATTTTGTAAAAGAACATGGCGTGTCTAGTATTAATGAGTCTGAACCTGAATCTCAACGTGATGAAGTTAGAAATAATGAGTTCAGATGGTTTTATGACATAGCTTTCCATTACTCATCTGTACCTTCAAAATCTAACCCATATGTAAATCAGAAGCAGTCATTTAAACCTAATGTGCGTCGTAGCAATAACAATCACTATAATAAACCTAGACAACCATATATTAAGAAGAAAAGGATTGTTAGACAGGTATGGGTTAGGAAGGATCAAATACATAAAGTCACTAACCACAAAGGACCCAACTTAGCGTGGGTACCTAATGTTGGAGTAAGTGTCCTCCACAATAGTGCATTTATATAATAAATCTCCTTTGGAATATACGTGGCATGATTAGTATTCTTTGATACTCCACGTCAGTTGATTAACGTAAATCGGTAACGCTTGGCTGACTAGAGTTTGACGTTATTGTCGTATGACGGCGGTAATCAACTGATCCCTTTAGGTCACACCTATAGGATGAGACCCAAATAGAATACTAATTATTTGTATACGATACAGTTTAATTAGAGCATTACATATATTTGATATGTACGTTTAGTTACGAGAGTTATTTATTGGAAATTGAGTTGCGAACTCATTCCACTTAAGTTTATTAGTCAATTATACGATAACTGACTGAATAAATTTTACGTCTTATTTTAATACGATTAAATAAGATTTAATTTAATGATTAATCGTTAATTCATTAAATTAGTTGAGGTTGTGCATATATTTTGAGGTAGAGATAATTAGTTAATTATATTTACAAAGAGTTGTAAAATAAATTAACTAGACATTGTGGGACCCATTATATATTGATATAATGGTAAAATATCACTTAAAAGTTAAGTATATATATATTACTTATTAATTTGAGTCATATAATTGTTATATGATCAAATTAACACTTAATTATACAAGATAATTAAGCATATGATTAATAAGTATTTGTGAGACAAATATCAAAAAATCAAAATGGTCCATTATGGACACAAGTGGACCGGTTTTGAGTAGGTAAAATCATTAGTGATTTTACTCTACCAATTCTACACTCCATCACATGATAATGAATTGTTATGACACAATCATCATTACAATCACTACCAACACTCAAAGTCTTTTGCATGTGAGTAAAAGAAGCAAAATAGGAGCCATATAGGGCTCATAGTGACCGGCCAAAAAGGCCTTCATATTGAACAATTGTTGTTCAATTTTATGATCACTTCAATTCATTATGCTTATTTCTCACTTCTCTTTCTAAACTCAACTTCTCTCTAAACTCTCATATATACTAATATTCTCTACATATTACTAGTGTAGTAATACAATAATATTAGTAGTTTTTATCTTACTTATTATCTAGTTAATAATAAGGTAAGATTATTTGGGTTTAATCTTGGGTGCAACAAGAAGGAGACCTTCTACTTTGGAGGTTATTTTTGGAGGATCATCCACTTAATTTCATGCTCAAGAACAATAAGAAGGAGTTCTTATTGTGCCCATATTGAACCGAAAAATCCCAATGTAAGGATGTTTTGGTCTTATCTTTTCTTTTATGCTTTTATATTTGCATGCATGATAACTAGATCCTAAATCATTAACTTAATGTAATTTAATGAACTAATTAGAGGAGTCTAATTAAAGGTCTAGGACTTTCATGTGGTATCAGAGCTCAATTGTTACATGCATGTCGATTTTAGGCATTAAAATCAAGTTATACGATAACTTGGGTAAAATTGAAAACTTGTGTTAAAAATTGGTTTGCACGAAATTTTTGATTTGAATGCATACCTACTGACCTCAAAATGGTTGTGGTCAAATTTGGTGATTTTATGGATTAATTTGCTATTTATTTTGATATATGGCCTTTAAATCATGTTAATATGCATATTTTATGTTAAAAGTTAACTAAATATAGTTGCATGTTGATTCTGGCCATGAAATTTTGATATGATCTCACATGCATGTTTTACATACTTTATGTAAAGTTTCGTGACTTGTAAGTAAGTTTTGCATGATGATTGATTTTTATAAGATAAAAGTCAATAAAGTGAGATTATTATGATCATAAAATTGAAACGTCATTTTCTGGTCTTGAAAATTTTTGGTACATTTTATAATCTGATTTATATCATCTTGGTGAAATGTTATAATTTTTTTCACTATTTTACTATATTTAATGGTTTTTATTTGATAAAACCGTTGAATTCTATGATTATTTGTTCATAACATTTATTCAAAATTTTTGGTCAAATTTTTCTATTTTTTAGAGTTCCTGGAAATGTTCCAGAATGTACAAAATTTTTGGTTTCAAATTTTTATGAGTTTTATATTTTATTTTGGGTTTATTTCGTAAATGATGATTAAACCTCTATATTTAGCAAATGCGATCAATTCAAACTAATTAAATATAAATAAAATTAGTGGGGACTAATTTTGAGTTCTAAATCATTTTATATAATTAGTTTGAGCTTAAATACGATTTAAGTGTTGATTATTGATTTTTAATGGGTAAAAATCGATAAAATCCATAAAACCGAGCTAGAATGAGCATGATAAGTATTAAGGGCGATTTTGGTATGATTTTTACAGCATTTTATTTATGTTGTTATTTTTTAATGAATGAATGTCATTTATTTAATTTTTAATGCAAGTTGTACCTAGTATGGCCTAGATTATTTTTATCGGTATTACCCGTAATGTAAGGGAATACCGATTCGGTTGTAATTTTATTTGCGATCTCGTATCGCCGTTTGTAATAATTTAATTTCATTTTTAGATCAAATTTATAATAGGAATTTTATTTGTATCTTTTTGTAATTAATTATTATAAATACGGAGATTCCCGAAGTCGGTGTTCCAAAAGACGGTGTCATGCAGAGGCAAGGGGCCAAGGAGTTGGTATCCGATTTTGTAATCTACTAGTTAATTAGATTAGCTAGGTGGCCATACTAGGATTTATTATTTGCTTGCCTTATTTTTCCGCTCATGCCAAAATCGCCAACATGCATCTTTATTTCTCGATTGTTAATTCAAAGTTATTCAAAATTCACCGACTTAGTTCGCTTATAAGGAATTAATAACAAAATTGACAAGACCTCTCACATAACTTAAAAAATTGAGATTTAGCCTTACCAATTAGTAACACCTATGAACCCCGTGTTCATTAGGGATACCACGCTCGTGGGTCCCTTTTTACCTCAGGTAAGTAGGGTGATGCGATCACAAGCCAAAATTGGATTGGACTCAACGAGATAAGCGTTATCTTGGGACTAGGAGATGGATTTAGTTGAAATCCGTCAACCAAGAGTTCTAAGTGTAGAATTAGTCAATTATTGACTTACCATTTTTAGATAAAGGTAGCATGCGATGACTACTTTTGTCTAAATATGGGTCTTGGAATCACTTATATAATTTCGTGAGGGGTCATTATATGAGTGACTTGTTAAAATTGTTTTACAAGTGAATTATATATAAGCAATGAATGTTTATTTTTCGTTGATATTTATTTTTCGCGCAATGACAATTATTTTTCTTCTACGAAATTGTAAATCCGTTCAATCGTGGAAAGGAGTTTCCATTATTTTATACGGTAGCATTTTGATTGCAATCTCCGTTTAAACCACCGTAGCTAATGACAAAATGAATTTTTCTTTTGATCCTCATACTCACCATTGCAAATGTCTCTTATGAAGAGTAAATGAATAAGTCACACTTAGTCAAAAGTGTTTTGAATATTTAGTGACGCCTTCTTATAACAATGGTACATCAAATTTTTGCTCCAAAGAAAATATTTGTATTTTGGTATGTCGTCATAATGCTCCTTATCGAGGCTTACCTCAAAAGAGGCCAAATCAGTTGGGATGACTAGGTTAATCGATTTATTTGAAATCGTGAACAACCAAATACCGTAGTCACTTCATGAAAGGTTTATCCTTTTTGAAGGTAAAACCATATATGAAATGAAGAATAGTCTTCACAATAATTCCAATATACTTATCTAAGTAGAGATTCATGAAAGTGAGTGGGAGTACTAAGAATGATGTTTATATTCTTAATTGTTAAGACGAGGTTCAAGAGTAGGTTGGCACGAGTTTGGCACAAGGCAAGGGAAAAAGGCAAGACTATTTTGAATAGTAAAGTCAAAACCCAAGCAAGGTGTCGAACCCAACTTTTGACGATTCTATTTTACAGTGTAGGACACAAGAAAAGCATCTGCCCCAAGTTTTCAAAAGAGTTAGAAATTGGGTGTACGATTTTCACCCATAATATCTATATGATCGACATTTATTTTGCTAAATGCAATTTTTGGGTATTAGATACCCATTATGGTTTTCATCAATGTATTCAATACATATAATAATGATTCGTGCGACGAGTAACCATGATTAAATGTCGACCTACAAGGGAAATATAACTATTGTAGTTTTATTTCTATAGAGACATATAAAATTTATAATGTGATCAATCTAGTTTTGGATTTAGAGGTATACTTTAATAAACGTTATTATGTACATGACCTCTAAATAAAGAATATAGTATCCACTTTTGTGTACGACACAAGTGTTTCACTTTTGTGAATGGAACAAGCGTTGTATCTATTTATGCCTATACTTGGTCAATGGTTATCCCATACCAATCAAAGGTAATTATATTCTTGACCTAAACTATAAATTACTTGTCATATAGATTGAAAAAAGGCTCAAAGTTGGTGACACAAATCTAATCTTAATTCTGGATTGTGTAGCACATTAAGAGGCTAGTATTAACAACTATCCCTAAACCATCTGATTTTGAATCTTGTGGTGTGTGCGAATCTTGTATTCAAGGCAAGATGATTCGTGCCCTTTTGTTAAAAAGGAAATCGAACTAGTAAGTTATTGGCCCCATTACATAAGAATATGTGTAGTCCAATAACAAACACAACCAGATATGGTAATGATTACTTCACTTTATTTACCGACGATTTAAGTAGATATTATGTTTGATTCTACTTAATGAGGTGCTAAGAGAAATCTTTGAAAAGTTGAAAGAGCTTCAATGAGAAGTAGTTAACCACTAAGAGCATTAGATCAAGGACTTACGACTAAATCGTAACTATAAATATCTAAGTATTGACTTTGATTTTCACCAAAAGTATTGTGAAATGGTTTCACAAGTTAACTTCTCTAGCACACATTATTAGATAAGGTGTTGTTGAATAGAGAAACAGAACCTTATACGATATGGTTTTGTTTTTATCAAGTCAAAATGAGCCATTTGACTAACCTTGGGATCTTAATATTTTGTCTGCTATTTCTTTTCCCACCATATTAAAACACATTTAAAACAGTCTGATTTCATTCCATATACGATATGGGTAGGTAGCGTACCTAATTTATAAGTTATTTGAATGAAACAAGTGCTCAATAATCCCACATTTACCACGAGAACAAAGCGTTTGTGACTCGTGATGCTGTCTTTCAATAAAAATACGATTATTTCTTGATAAGACAAAGTGGGAGAAAATGTTTCAAGAGCCACAAACTGAGCA
>JAIUZE010074713.1:0-93543 GCA_022085475.1 Heliosperma pusillum | reverse complement strand
CATTCAAAGAGAAAATAAAGCTATTGTCTTTAATTAAAAATGAAAAACCGTCTTTATGAAGCACGGAAACAGAAATAATGTTCTTAGATAAACTGGGTAAATAGTAACAGTTATATAAATACAATTCAAATCCACTCGGGAGTTGGATTACATATGTTCCTATTGAGACTGCAGCAACTCTTGCTCCATTCCCGACTCGCAGGTCCACATCACCCTTTGCGAGAGGTGTGATATTTTTTAGGCCCTGCAAATGATTACACAGATGAGAACCACAACCTGTATCAAGTACCCAAGTTCCGGAACTTGCATGGTTAATCTCAATCATATGAATATAAGATGACATACCAACAGGAGTGACGTGGCCTGCTTTTATGTCTTCACGGCACACGGGACAGTTCCTCCTCCAATGCCCAGTCTTGTGGCAATGGTGGCAGTCAATGTCACTGTCCTTGCTCTTTGCCTTGCCTTGTGAGCTACTAGTCTCACCAGGCCCACTCTTACCCTTTCCTGACTTCTTAAACTTTGGCTTCCCTACATTTCGGTCACCATGAGCCTTGCCCTTACCTTTGTTCTTGTTGGAAATCATGAGAACATCTTGCTTCATGCTCCCACTCAATTTCAGATCCTTCTCGGTCTGTACGAGAAGTGAGTGTAGCTCATGAGGACTTTTCCTGATGTCATTCATGTAGTAATTTGCCCTGAAAAGAGCAAAACCATCATGAAGTGAATGAAGCATACGGTCAATGACTATGCTCTCACTGATTTTGCAATCAAGTGCCTCTAGTTTCTCTACATTCTCAATCATATCAAGAATGTGTGGGCTAACCGGTTGTCTCTTCTGGAGTTTCGCCTCAAAGAAGCGACATGTATGCTCATAAGTAACGATTCTCGGTGCTTTTGAGAATTCGTTAGTGAGCGTGGTGAAAATCTTATTTGCACCTTGGACAATGAAGCGTCTTTGCAAATTGGTTTCCATTGCAAAGATGAGTACGTTCTTTATCGCACCCGCTTACATAACGAAGTCACTATAAGCAAGTGACTCGTTAACTCTCGCATTGGGGCCTGGGTTTGGCGGTATTGGCTTAGTCAAGTACATGAGCTTGCCGTCAGCAATGGCTGCATTCCGTAATGCCGCCTCCCAGTCCGCAAAGTTGGACCCGTCATTCTTCAGTCGCGTGGACTGATTCATGTGGTCCATGAAAGTTTTAAGCCAGGACTCGCGTGCGAGTGTGGCACTTGGCATAGGGACATCATTATGGCCAGCCATTTGTTATAAGCAGTATTATCAATATGAATTAAGTCTAGTGCAAAACTTGTTTAATGCGAAGACTCAAGCATTTATACAATTGACCTCCCTCAAGAATTATATAAATGATCCCAAGACTCAATTATCTATAAATTGATAAGCCAACCTCTTGGCTAATTCTACTTTTAGAATTCTTGGTCGATAAATTTCTATCTTTAGTCCATCATAATCACGAGAAACTCTTCGGATTATAATGTTGAGGTAAAATAAGTCAACACATACTACATACCCAACGTAGAAGGGGGCATATGGAGAGTAAGGTCCTATATGGCTACCGACGAAGAAGGGATTCATAGTAGTTTGGCCTATAAAGACTAGTCTCAATTTTTAGGTTTTAGAGGAAGATCTCATCAACTTTATTTTAATTCATTTTAAGTAAACGAATATCTAGCATGCGAGAATGAATAAACTAAGATGATGGCTTAAAATTCGTGTGACATCTTTATGTCCATCATAACAAACATCCAAACTATATGAGTCAATTTTCATGCATTTTAGTAGATGGTTTGGTTTAGGCGGAATATGATGCACTAACTATCATGTGAAGAAATGCAACAAGAACGAAAAAATACGTAAAATTCCAAAGTCTTAGTGTGGCCTATCTACCAAAATGAACAAAATACAACTTTGGAATCCATCCATAACTGTCCCGTGTATGCTGAAGACGTAAAAGCAGGCCGCGTCACTCCTGTTGGTATGTCTTCTTTTATTCATATGATTGAGATTAACCATGCAAGTTTCGGAACTTGGGTACTTGATACTGATTGTGGTTCTCATCTGTGTAATCATTTGCAGGGCCTAAGAAACAGCAAAACTCTCGAAAAGGGTGATGTAGACCTGCGAGTGGGAAATGGAGCAAGAGTAGCTGCCGTTTCAGTGGGAACATATGTAATCCAACTCCCAAGTGGATTTGAGTTATTTTTAAATAATTGTTACTATATACCCAGTTTATCTAAAAACATTATTTATGTTTCCGTACTCGATAAGAACGGTTTTACATTTGTAATATAGGATAATAGCTGTATTTTCTCCTTTAACGAAATGATTTATGGTAAAGCAGTTTCCATGAATGGGATTTATGTTTTAGATCAAACCACAGAATATATTGCATGTGAGTAATAAAAAGGTAAAGGTTGGTGACAAAGATCAAACCTATCTATGGCATTGCCGTATGGGACACATAAATGAAAAACGCGTGAAGAAGCTCATTGACAATGGGACTATCTCCCCATTTGACTATGCATCATTTGGCACGTGTGAATCATGTCTCATAGGCAAAATGACTCGAATTTCCTTCAAAGATGTTGGAATGCGCGCTGCTGACCTATTAGGGATCATACATACTGATGTGTGTGGACCTATGTCAATCAACGCTAGAGATGGCTATAGATATTTTATCACTTTCACGGACGATTTGAGTAGATATGGATATGTCTACTTAATGAAGCACAAAAGTGAATCCTTTGATAAGTTCAAGGAATACCAGAATAAGGTTGAAAACCAGCTGGGTAGAAAGATTAAAGCACTACGTTCAGATCGTGGTGGCGAATATCTTTCGAATGAGTTTGATCAACACCTTAAAAACTGTGGTGTAGTACTACAGTTAACTCCACCTGGAACACCTCAATTAAATGGTGTGTCCGAACGGAGAAATCAAACATTACTTGATATGGTTCGATCCATGATGAGTCACACGATAGTGCCTGATTCATTGTGGGGCTATGCTCTTTTGTCAGCTGCTCTTATACTTAACCGAAGTCCGTCTAAAGCTGTTGACAAGACTCCATTTGAAATGTGGAAGGGAACAGTCCCTAACTTGTCCTTTATTCGGGTTTGGGGCTGCGAGGCTTATGTCAAGTGGAGACACGAGGATAAGCTCGGCCCGCGATCGGTCAAGACATACTTTATTGGTTATCGAAAAGGATTGTTTGGTCATTACTTTTATTCGCCTACCGAACAACGTGTTTTTGTTGCGGCTAGTGCGAAGTTTCTAGAGAAAGAGTTTCTCGAGAACAAGACGAGTGATAGAACCTTCGATCTGTCGGAGATACAAGAACCAACAACCGAGCAACTGATGGAGGAAGATGTTCCTTCATCTTCTGCTGCGGTTAATTTTCCTGAGGAACCTAGAAGGTCGGGTAGAGTCTCTATACCTCCAGACAGATACATTGGTATGGTCGAGGAGAACGATAGAGACGATGTTTTGCTCCTAGAGAGTAACGAACCCGCTACCTATAAAGGAGCCATGACCTGTTCTGACTCAAAGCTATGGCTTGAGGCCATGCAATCCGAGATGGACTCTATGTATGAGAATGACGTATGGGATCTGGTTGATTTATCTGATAAGTTTCGGCCTCTTCAGTGCAAATGGCTTTACAAGATAAAGCATTCCGTAGGGGGACAACCAGACACCTATAAGGCACGACTAGTGGCAAAAGGTTTCACTCAAGTGCAAGGATTGCATTATGATGAAATTTTTGCACCCGTAGTCATGCTGCGTTCCATTCGGATAATCTTAGCGATTGCCGCTTTTCATGACTATGAAATTTGGCAGATGGACGTGAAAACCGCCTTCTTAAACGGTTATTTGGAGGAGGAGTTGTACATGGTACAACCCGAAGGTTTCATTGACCCTACAAATCCTAAGAAAGTGTGCAAGCTTAAGCGTTCCATTTATGGACTTAAGCAAGCTTCTCGGAGTTGGAATCATCGTTTCGACCAAGTCATAAAAGCAAATGGTTTCACTCGATCGGTTGAGGAACCATGCTTATATGTCAAGTCGAGTGGGAGTAAAATCATTTTCTTGATATTGTATGTCGATGACATACTTTTGATAGGGAATGATATTCCTCTTTTATCTTCGGTTAAGGTATGGTTAAAGAACCATTTCCAGATGAAAGATATGGGCGAGGCACAACGCATATTGGGAATCCGTATCTACAGAGATAGATCACGACGGATGTTATCACTGAGTCAGGAGTCTTATATAGATAAGATTCTTGAAAGGTTCAACATGACCAACTCCAAGAAGGGGTATCTTCCAATGACGTCTGGGATGCATTTGAGTAAAGCTCAGGCCCCCAAGACATCTGAAGAGGTCGAGCGCATGAGTCGAATTCCTTATGCATCAGCTATAGGATCGATCATGTATGCCATGATATGCACACGTCCAGACGTGGCATATGCTTTGAGTATGACCAGTCGGTACCAAGGCAATCCAGGTGAAACACACTGGATGGCTGTTAAAAATATCCTTAAGTACCTATGGAGGACTAAGGATTGGGTATTGACTTATGGTGGAGAGACTGAGCTTTGCGCAACCGGTTACGCAGATGCTAGCTTCCAAACGGATCAGGATGACTCGAAATCTCAGTCTGGATTCTTATTTACTCTTAATGGCGCTGCGGTCAGCTGAAAAAGCTCCAAGCAGAGTGTTATAGCAGATTCTACGACTGAGTCCGAGTACTATACCGCTTCAGAGGCTGCAAAGGAAGCTATATGGATGCGTCAATTCTTACAAGGACTTGCCATAGTTCCTAGTTCGAATGACCCGATCACCATCTATTGTGATAATAGAGGTGCCATCTTTCAGGCTAAGGAGCCTAAGTCTAGCAACAAATCTAGACATGTACTTCGGAAGGCTCACATGATCAGAGATTACGTGGAGCAAAAGGAGATAGTGATAAACAAGATTGCTACGGATGATAACATAGCAGATCCTCTCACTAAACCGTTAAGACATGATAAGCATGTAGGGCACGTTACTTCCATGGGAATTAAACGTGTTCCTGAGTTGTATTAGCTGTTTGTATGAATTAGATACATCTTTTTCACATACTAATAATAACTTCATCGTATTGTTTTCATATTTTGTTTTTCATGTGGATTGTATGGACAACATTTAACACCACAAAGTGAACTGAATAACATTATATGTGTTTTGGTCCGTAATCGCCTACATGAGCTGATAACTCTGGCTATTATATTGTTGAGTCGATTGATGGTGGGTTCAACGAGCCATAAGTCAAAATGTTGACTGATCGATCACAAATACGAGTTATAAGGATACCTCGTAGGACATTGTAATTCGTGACGACGTTATGGAGTCCTATATGTTTAACAACATTCGGTGCCAGGTCGTGGCTTGGACGTCCATAGTGTTCCTAGAGTCGATTCTTTTGACTATCGACCGTCTCTTGAGATTAAGGCAGTTTTTGGGTGACTTTGGTTTCTTTCTCACGGTCGACCGTAAAAGGAGGCCAAGCAGATTTTTACTGGGTCATTTCATACTGTGCTTACATCTGCAGGATTCGAGTTGAGGAAAATATCCAACCCTTTATCAAGTTTTGTTATTTCTCAGGGCCACTCGAGGAGTAGTAACTGAAATGCATGGCCATGCTCGAATAATGATTCGTTTATCAGTTGAGTTACTCTCTAGTCGGGAAAACCACTCTTGATAATGATCACTTGTAAAATACGACCTTTGTGAATGCGGATGATGCGTGCATTTTATATAGACTTTCTAGTCCATTTATGCACGCATTTCTATGTCATTTAGGTGATATTATATCGCCATATGCCCCTATTTGGGTACTTTGTACTTTCATTACCATTTTGTAGGTACAAGCTGCATAGTAGCAGAAACCGAGTCAAAGCAGTCCACTTTGCATGCATTTAGGAGAATGGAAGGATCGAGACAGGAGCTCTTGCCTTGGGAAGCGTGAAACCATTCATCATCAAGCCAAAGTCATGACTCACACTACGTACTATGCCAGAAGACCTCGATCGAGTGCGCATTTGGTCGATCGAGGTGAGTTGAAGCCAGAAGACCTCGATCGAGTAACTTTCTTTGCTCGATCGAGTAGGAGCCATTTACTGGTTGGTCGATCGAGTAGATAAAATGCTCGATCGACTGATTTCCATGAATAAAAGCCTCGATCGAGTGGTTATTTCCCTCGATCGAGTAGATCCTATCACGGGCTTTAAGTCCATTAGGTTAATTAGGTTTAGAGTCATGTTATACACTATATATGACTCTTATTTACGTCATTAGAGAGGCAGCACTTATTATTCAGTTTTAATCATTCAGTAATTAGCATTAATTTTCCATTAGTTTCTGAACTTTATCTTTGGTTTGCATTCGGGTTTATCGACGTAGGATTTGTTCTTTACGCCGGATTTGCTAAGATTGTAAACTTCTTCTTTTCTCTTTCACTCTTAATCTTTAGTCTTAATTACTGTTTCTCTTCTTAATTACTGCTGCGTTATTGTTTATGCTTATTAACTACGATTTTATTATGTCTATCGTCATATGTTCAATCGTCTTTGTTAGCATAGTTAATAGCATAAGTACCTAATTCTCTTGTATGTTGGGATGAGGGAAACTGTAGTAGAGGCATGCTAGGATAGTATAGTTTAGTTAGTCTTGAATATGAGGATCAGTCTAAGCAATTTAATTGAGGTTTAGTCGAATGAGTATACGCAGGAGACTAGGCTAGGTAGTTAACCCCGACCTGGATCGAGAGATTGGAAGGGAAGGCTTGCTTAGAATTGATAGGTGACTCCTAAGAGGACGAGAGTTAATTAGGAGAATCCCTAGGGTGGTTTGAGACCGAGAGGAGAAAACCATTGCCCTTCTCATTGATAGATTGACTGACTTAGTTGACCCATAGATGCCGATACTGCAGTAGACCGAATCCTAGCATATTTCTCTTTATCTGATTTATTTCATATTACTTTCTTCCTTTATTTATCTTTCCTTTAATCTTATTTAGTTTAGTTAAAAAACCATTTCAAAACCCCAGTTTGTTACTTGCAGATTTAGATTTCAGTTAATTAGTTTCCTCCCTGTGGAGATCGACCCTACTTCCGCTATCTTCTTAGTTAGTAGACTTAGGTTTTATTTTTGGTGTATAACGACCACATCAAATTTTGGCGTCGTTGCCGGGGAGGTAATTTAATTTTCTGTTATTTATTTCTGTCTCGTCTTAAGGAATTTCTAATTCCTTAAGACGGTTCTTATCTTTCTCTTTCTAGTTGTGTATGAGCAGGTCCCAAAGGATCGAATTAGTGGAAGCTGATCCAGAGCCTGAAAGAACCTTCCTGTGCAGGAAAAGAGGGTTAGATAAGACTATTCAGGAGGAAGACTTGAGTACTTCTGAATCCGTCTTTGACAGTTTCACTTTCGAGGAAGATTTAACTGTTGAGACTACCATTCCAGCAAAGATGCCTAATATTGCTAGCCATTCCGAGCCTACAGCTGCATGTATACCTCAAGGATTCAAACTTACAACGGACGAAGATGGAACCACTTTCGATCTTCGTCCGTCTTATATCAAGCTTGTCCAACAGGATAAGTATAGGGGTGTGGCTGGGGAGGATCCGCGGAGGCATATGGAGACCTTTGCTGACTACTTTTCTTCTATTCCGGTTTCCAAAGGGGTGACAGCTGACAAGATCAAGGAATTCTTGTTTCCTTTTTCCCTTACTGATAACGCCAAAGACTGGTTGAAGAACTTAAATCGAGAAGAATTGGGTATTACCGACTGGACCACACTCGCTCTGGCTTTCTATAAAAAGTATTTTCCACCGCAGAGGACGAATGCTTTGAGGGGTCAGATTACTAATTTCAAGCAAACGACTCATGAAAATCTCTATGAGTCCTGGGATCGATTCAAGACGCTAGTGAGGTCTGTTCCTCATCATGGGTTCGAGCAGTGGTTTCTGTGTAACCAGTTCTACACCGGGTTATATGACGATCATCGAGCCATTCTAGATGCCGCGTCAAACGGGAGGGTCCAGAAGGAAATAGATGATGATAAGGGTTGGAAGCTGATTGAGGAAATGGCAACCCATTGTGCTGAATATGGTAATCCGAGGAGTGGTACACGGACGATAGCTAGTATCGATTCTGAAGGTCTGGATGCAAAATTCGATAAACTAAATGCCAGACTTGATAAATGGGAGAAGAAAGCTGAAGATAACCAGCAGACGGTTCATTTGCTGCAGCAGGATGATGTGATTACTTGCAAGAGGTGTGGCGAAACTGGTCACACGGCTATAGACTGTCTCGCTGAAAGGGAACAAGTCTTTTCCTTTCAACAATACCGTCAAGGAGGTGGGTACTACAATCAAGGGAATATCCATCCCAATTTGAGATGGACAAGCCAGAACGTCTTGAATCCTACACCTCCACCACCACAGCCAACGTATCAACCGCCGCACAAGCAAGGATTTCAGAACATCCAGTCTTCGCAGCAAACTAGTTCCTCGTCTGTAGGAATTGCAGAAATCGGGGAGTTAAAGTCTATGATCCAAGCTTTAGCGATCCAAATGAGCAAAACTGATCAAGCAACAAATGCTACTATTAAGCTTTTGGAGTCACAGATTGCTCAATTGGTAGGAGTTCGATCGACTAGGCAACCCGGGCAGTTACCGTCTCAAACTGACAAGAACAAGGAGACGCTGAATATGATCACTCTGAGAAGCGATCTTGTTTATGACAGTCCTGGTACAGTTGCTAATATTTCTGGTGCGCATCTTGATGTTGCGAAGACTGTCGCTGGTAATGCAATCGATCAAGAGAATATTGCTAGTCGATCGAATGAAATAAAGGAGAATCTACTCGATCGAGAGATGGGTGTTAATCGATCGAGTGAATCAGAAAGCCAGTTACTCGATCGAGAGATTCTTGATGGTCGACCGAGTGGTCCAGATGAACAAGTGGTCGATCGAGAGAACCAAGTTGCTCGATCGAATAAATTGACTGAGGAAGCTGCTCGATCGAGCAATGTAAGGTCGGATAATCTTCGATCGAGTGACTTAGATACTCGATCGATGGGTTTCCATGAGCGAGAAGCTCGTTCGAAGGAGTTAAGCAAGCGGATGATCAACAATGCAATTGTCAAGGATATGCAACGTGGTAATCCTGACATTCCAGTTCCGTTTCCTGGTCGATTGAAGAAGGCTAAGGTCGAGAAGGAATTTGCTCGGTTCGCTGATATTGTACGCAATCTCAAGGTGAACGTTCCTTTTGCAGACCTCCTATTAAAGGTACCCTCTTACCTAAAATTTATGCGTAAAATTCTTTTGCGTAAGAGGTCCGTAGACACTGTAGAGACTGTAGCGTTAACTGAGGAATGCTCTGCGTTCCTCCAGAACAAATGCCCCCCTAAGCTGTCTGACCTAGGTAGTTTTTCTATACCATGTCATATAGGCACCTATCTCATAGACAACGCGTTATGTGACCTAGGAGCTAGTGTTAGCATCTTAGCTTTGTCTTTAGCCAAACGGTTAGGCTTTACCAAGCTTCAGTGTACAAACATGACGGTATAGATGACAGATAGGACCTTGTCTCGACCCTTAGGAATCGTAGAGGATGTTCCTGTGCAAATAGGAAAATTCTTTATCCCGGTCGATTTCATAGTTTTAGATATACCTGAGGATTCTCACACTCCCATCATTTTGGGAAGACCGTTATTGCATACTGCGCAAGCGGTTATTGATGTTGGGTTACAGACTCTGACTTTTCAAATAGGTGGGGAGAATTTAGTATTCACGCAGTCTCATGTTAGTAAGGGTCCTATGCTTGTGTCACCATGCTACGCACTTCCTTTATCTGATATCGCACCTGATTTATTCACGCATGACAAAGCTTCGATTCCTATCGAGCCTATAGCTCCTATCTGTAATATCCCCAATGCTACCGTAACACCTCCGCCCACGCTTGGGAGCGAAATGGAGGAATATGTTGTTGTATGTTCCATTACAGGTAGTAAATCAGTAGCATTGGAGCTGGAAAAGGAAAAGCCAGGTTCGCGTGACGACGTAAAGAAGAAGAAGTCCAAGAAGGACAAAGGAGCCCGCATGTACGCAAGTGATTCCGAAGTGGAGCTAGGCTCCAAGAAACCATTGTACGTGTGGAGGAAGAAGACGGAACTTACCGCAGCTGAGGGTACTTCCGCAAGTCAAAGGCCACACGGTGGCCTTCTCATGAAACTATTTGGTTGGTAGCCGGGTTTGCAACCCCGTGCAATTTGTAAAAACAATTTATCGCGTTTCGTTAGATATTTAGACAATTAGACTACTACGTGATAATCCGTAGCTCAGTTAGACAATTTATTTTTCCTGCTAGACTTTCCTTTGGTTTTTTTTGGGTATTGTTTTGTATCATTTGGCAGGAAATAGAAGCGGCAATCAAATTGCTGAAAGTCGAAAGCTAAGCATGGAGGAGAGTCATTCGATCGAGTACATTGTGATTCGATCGAGTGACGTGGGCGAGAAAACAGTACTCGATCGAGTACACTTCCATTCGATCGAGTGAAGTATGGATCATCAAACGAAATCCAGTCGATCGAGTAACTCAGACCTAATCGATCGAGCAGTCCAGCATGACCAAAACCTTCGATCGAGGAAATTTATACCACCTAGTTTGATGCTGGTTTGGGGAAGCTTTGTCTTGTGAGTCGTTTCTGTTTCTTTTGTTTTTCCATTCTTCATATATTTACATTTCATTCTTTAGGAGCATGTATTAGGTTGTTTTTCCCTTTCCCGTATTTGCTTTGATGCTATAGCCAATGAGGACATTGTCTGTTTTGGTTTGGGGAAGTGTTTTACATCCTTTTGCGTCTGCATTTGCATTTGTATTGCATTCACGTTTACATTCATGTTAATTAGAAAATTTGAAAAAAATCAAAAATATCACGTTTATTTTTGCATTTAATTGAGTCGGATTGGAGCCTTGTTCATGATGAAATTGCACTACAAGTCTATTTTATGCTATTCTTTGCACCTTTCTTGATTTATTTAGCAAAATCGAAATAGTGAACTATTGAATTTTGTCTTGGAATTTAAATTCGATTATTAGACTTGACTCAACTTTTTGGCAAACTACTTTTATATTCTGAGATTTTAGAGCCTATAACTGGTGACATTCATGACCAGTTCATCTAGGAATGAGAGTAGTTACTCCCCACACCTCGTGTCATTTGCTTGTATATGAACTTTGATTTCTTATTGCCTGCACGCATTGGGTTTGTGGTCGGTATTACGTGTTTTGAGAATATTTGCATCTCCCTTTTCCTCATTTTACCCCATTAACTCCATAAAGCCATATCTGCCTGTTGCCCTTAACTACATCCTAAACTTAGCCTACCTTTGCCGAGCTAGTTTAGTAGTCGAGGTATATTACGTCATTGTGTCAGTTTTTGGCTCGTTTCATTGATTGGAGTGGGTATTTGCGAGAAAAAGAAGAGAAGTGAGAGTAGTGTCTCGATCGAGTACTTTGGTTAGCTCGATCGAGCAAAGTTTGTGTTTTTGTGCCTCGACCGAGTGATTCATGCAGCTCGATCGAGAGGTTTTTCCTCAGTCAGCCAAGAAAAGAAAAAGAAAAGAAAAAGAAAGAAAAAATGAAAAATATATCTTGAAAAAATAATTGGCTGAAGTTTTGTTGTTTACACCTCCTGTGCTTATTATAATTTGTTGAGGTGTTATAGGGGATTTGTGTTGTTTATGCCTAGATTTGTTAAGGCATCGAGCTGAATTTGTGATTGTTGGAAGAATGGAACGAGTTCTATTGCGGTCTTGTTAGGAACTAGCTTGGCTATTTACCCTCACATTTCCATTAATTGTTTTGCCCCTTTTTACCAATTAGCCTCACATATCCATATCTTTGCAAATGTTCGGCACGTGATAGTCCTTGAACGGTGGTTATGCGTGTGTACGGTGCTTGAATCATCTTTCATGCTAGTTAGCAATGCATGTTCTGTCGGTCGTAGTCTAGGTGAGTGACTATATTTTCTTCTCTCTTTCTTATACATATTTACTTACCATTTGCTTGTTGAGAGAAGAGTGACCCGTGAGAGTCCGAATTTGGATGAGTCTTGCAAGGTCGAAAGTCTAATTTATTTCCAAGATTGTATGAATTCATTCACTTCCGTATTAAGCTTTGTAATGATTGATCGAGTGCATTAAACTGTTTAACATTGACTTGTAGCTAGCTCTGACACTTGCTCCATTCCCCTAGGTTTATTTTGTTCCATTTAGTTGCATTTAGTTTGCTTAAGGACAAGCAAAGGTTTGGTTTGGGGAAGTTTGATGCGTGCATTTTATATAGACTTTCTAGTCCATTTATGCACGCATTTCTTTGTCATTTAGGTGATATTATATCACCATATGCCCCTATTTGGCTACTTTGTACTTTCATTACCATTTTGTAGGTACAAGCTGCATAGTATCAGTTACCGAGTCAAAGCAGTCCACTTTGCATGCATTTAGGAGAATGGAAGGATCGGGACAGGAGCTCTTGCCTTGGGAAGGCTTGAAACCATTCATCATCAAGCCAAAATCATGACTCACACTACGTACTATGCCAGAAGACCTCGATCGAGTGCGCATTTGGTCGATCGAGGTGAGTTGAAGCCAGAAGACCTCGATTGAGTAACTTTCTTTGCTCGATCCAGTAGGAGCCATTTACCGGTTGGTCGATCGAGTAGATAAAATGCTCGATCGACTGATTTCCATGAATAAAAGCCTCGATCGAGTGGTTATTTCCCTCGATCGAGTAGATCCTATCACGGGCTTTAAGTCCATTAGGTTAATTAGGTTTAGAGTCGTGTTATACACTATATATGACTCTTATTTACGTCATTAGAGAGGCAGCACTTATTATTCAGTTTTAATCATTCAGTAATTAGCATTAATTTTCCATTAGTTTCTGAACTTTATCTTTGGTTTGCATTCGGGTCTATCGACGTAGGATTTGTTCTTTACGCCGGATTTGCTAAGATTGTAAACTTCTTCTTTTCTCTTTCACTCTTAATCTTTAGTCTTAATTACTGTTTCTCTTCTTAATTACTGCTGCGTTATTGTTTATGCTTATTAACTACGATTTTATTATGTCTATCGTCATATGTTCAATCGTCTTTGTTAGCATAGTTAATAGCATGAGTAGCTAATTCTCTTGTATGTTGGGATGAGGGAAACTGTAGTAGAGGCATGTTAGGATAGATTAGTTTAGTTAGTCTTGAATATGAGGATCAGTCTAAGCAATTTAATTGAGGTTTAGTCGAATGAGTATACGCAGGAGACTAGGCTAGGTAGTTAACCCCGACCTGGATCGAGAGATTGGAAGGGAAGGCTTGCTTAGAATTGATAGGTGACTCCTAAGAGGACGAGAGTTAATTAGGAGAATCCCTAGGGTGGTTTGAGACCGAGAGGAGAAAACCATTGCCCTTCTCATTGTTAGATTGACTGACTTAGTTGACCCATAGATGCCGATACTGCAGTAGACCGAATCCTAGCATATTTCTCTTTATCTGATTTATTCGTATTAATTTCCTCCTTATTTTCTCTTCCTTTAATCTTATTTAGTTTAGTTTAAAACCTTTTCAAAACCCCCAGTTTGTTACTTGCAGATTTAGATTTCAGTTAATTAGTTTCCTCCCTGTGGAGATCGACCCTACTTCCGCTATCTTCTTAGTTAGTAGACTTAGGTTTTATTTTTGGTGTATAATGACCACATCAGCGGACTTTGCAAATTGTTTTACATTGAGTGGGAGAAATTTAAGCATATGAGAATCGGTTATCGCACATACACTTGTAAGGACAAGTGGGAGATTGTTGGAGCTAGTGTTCTCCACAGTTAGTGTGATAACAGCTAAGGTTCACAGGGTATACTTTGTATTATAGTTAGTTGATTAACGTTTATCGATAACGGTTGGCTTGCTAGATAAGTTTGACGTTACTGTCATACAGATGGCGGTGATCAACTGATCCCTAAAAGTCACACCTAAAGGGTGTGTTTGAGAGATGTGATTATTTGAGAAAATAATCATATTGATGCCTTATTAAATGACTAAAAGGTTAGTCGATGTATTTGACTAAAAGGTTAGTCAATGTGATGATGATACGATTATTTAATAACGATTAAATAATGTTAGCTGGTAATTGAATATAAAATGTTATATTTAATCCATGTATATAATGTTGGTCTAAACTAAATGTAAACTGTTATATTTAAGTTGGCGGATATGTGTTACACGATATTATTATAGTGTATTGGTCCGGCATTACTCGGTTTATGTGACGGTCCATTACTAGTAATAATTAGAATACATATTACATTATGTACATACTAAAATGATATGCTAACTAACTAATAGAGGTTGAGTTAAATAAGGAAACTAGGTTTTTATTATTCTTTCCTAATAAAAGGAGAAATAAGAAACCCTAATTGCCTTAGACTTCTCACGGCACATATAGGGAGAAAAAGAAGTTTTTCTACAAACCCTAATTTGACTCTAATCTCACGGCACACAATAAAAAAAAAGGAAGAAAAATTCTGATTTTAATTCTCTCTAATTCATCTTCATATTCATCATCAATATACACACAAAATTAGTAGTAATTTTGGGTATTCGTTCTAGCAAGACGAAGACATTTCGTGAACCATCTTGGGTGTTACGATTAGGAGAATACCTACTTTGTTATTTGTTCATAGGCCTTTTCTAGGACCGAAGGTTATTTCTTAATCTCATGTTTATATTATGCAATTTCATTTATGTTTAGAAATTCATATAGTTATAATTTCATTATAATCCGAAAATTTTAAAGGGAAGTATACCCATATTTCCCACAACGGGCGACGTGACCGCCATGTTTGAAGCCTTGACCTTGTCCATTAATAGAATTCAGTCCGACCAGTAGCTTGCTTTGCACCCCATTTATGATCACTTTGCTAGGCAAGGTGTGATTAGACCTGAGGGCCCCCACCCGTCTTTCTATACTTGGCCCGAAGGGGTGTATGGTACTGCTTATGATGCAGGTGTGCTGATGTGTGTATTCCATATGCACATTTGCCTACACATTTACCCCATTTGTGCATCATAGGTAGCTCCTTTGAGCTCTTTTCTAGTCGTATTCCTCTCGTTTGCTACTTTGGTATGTTTCATGTCTATTTTGCAGAGTTCACGCCCTTTATGGGTGATTTGAAAGCATTTTGGCTAAACACGAGGAAAAAAGGATCAAGAACCAACCTTTCACCAACTCACGCAATCGATTCTGGATGAAAAGGAAGTAAAACAAGGCTCAAATACATGTCATACCGATTGGGCCAGCTATAATGAAGAAGCAACATCGAGCTCAAACAAATCAAGATTATGATTTGAGACCCTCCTCCACTAGGGTCATCTTTGAGAGGCCATATCTTGAGTTCTAGACATTGGAACGAGGCGATTCAAGTTGCCACGGAAAGATCTTCTTCTTACCTTCGAAACGCAACCAAAAACGCCTCATTTGACCAAGTAACGAAGAAATGGCGGGCGTTTGAAGTTTAGTGCGCTGTGCAGGAATTCTCACCGATCGACCTCCTGCCTTTGGCGATCGGTTTATACTCTTCACCGATCGGTGGTGGGGTTGTAACACCAAGAACGATCGGTAAGGTGCTTAGACCGATCGGTGGAAGTGTTAGCATGGTCATTGGACACCCTCAAGACCCAAGAACGATCGGTGAAGCACCAATGCCGATCGGATGGAGCAACCAAGACCAAAAGATGAGTCCAATTAGCATGATGCCGATCGGCCCATCACTTATGCCGATCGGTGCCTTCACCACCGATCCAATACGCAAGCCTAGCTTCAGCTACAGGCCCAAGACTCAATTCTGGAGGCCAAAAACCTAACCCTAGACCTAAAGGAGGGTTATAAGTGGGAGAACCAGCGGATCTCGAGGGAGGAGCTCACCACCGCAGCACAGATCCCTTGTCACGGATCTAAAGCAATTTCCCATTTTTCATTTATGTAATTCCATTTCATTTAGAAGTAATTTCGTTTTCGTTTTCGATCATTTACAACACTATACCGATCGGCATAGCCTTATACCGATCGGCATCCTCCTTGTTTTTGCCCTAATTCAGGTTCTGATTCAGTTTTATTTCGTTTTCTGTCATTTTCGTTCATGTTTGTACGTTTCTCGACCATGAATCTTGCCATACCCTCCTGTGTCTTCTTGTTTTGCTTAATATCTATCACCATGAGTAGCTAATCTGCATGCTAGGGCTAGGGTGAACTATTGTGGATCCGGGATTTGGGGGTTCCAATTAAACCGTTTATGCATCTGAACCTATGTTTGATTTAATTGTCGTTTGACTGACCTAGGACGCTAGGTTATCATTTGTTTAGTGTATTTCCCCTGAGACTGACCAGTAATTGGGATATTAGACCTGTAGGATAGTGAACTCTGTGAGACCGGACAAGTAATCAGAGTGGCTAGGGGTGGTTAGGAGGCCGGACCAGCAACTTTCTCACCCTTTAGACTGTTTAGACCTTGGCTCGACCTATCCCTTTGACACCATAGTGAACCCGTTCTGCCCTAGTCTTCGTTTCATCTGATTTTCATAAATTTACTTCGTTTTATATTTGTTTTCATTTATTCACTGCTTTCAATTTCGTACCTTCTAAACTCACCTCTCAACCTGTTAAACCTGTCACCTTAGCAGAATTGAATATCGACCTAAACTGATTAGATACATCACGCCTCCCTGTGATCGACCTGGACTTATCACTAGCTGCCCTAGTTAGTTTTAGTTTGGACTTATAAATATTGTTTGATAGCGGACTTAGAACGACATAAATCTCGCTTATCAAAATGGCGCCGTTGCCGGGGAGGCGATTTTCTGATTAATTTGGTGTTTCTTTTCTGTTCGAATTGACTTCTGTGAAATTTTGCCCTTATACCGATCGGTACATACCCCCCACCGATCGGTTTTGCCTTGTTTTCTGATTTGTCTTGCCAGTGTTTATGCGCAGGAGAAACTCTGCTGCCCTGCTGAACTTCGATCCTGAACCAGAAAGATTACTGCGCAGAAATCGAAGGCTGGCTGACAACGAAAGCACACAAACACCCACAATAACACCTACATCCTCACCATCACCTACAATTTCACCAACATCAACCCCACCCACATCACCAAGAAAAACCATGCCTAGACTAGCTGACGAAGCCGTGCCCTCGGCTGAGCAAGTTCCTACAGGGACTCTCAAACCGAACCTCACAGCCACAAACTTTAAAATTGACCCATCCTTCTACAACCTCATCCACAAAGAACAATTTGGTGGTGCGCTATCCGAAGACCCGGCGCGCCACATCAACCGATTTTGTGACCTTTGCCAATTGATCACCCACGAAGGGGTGACACAAGATCAACTCCGGAGGATGATGTTCGCTCATTCATTGAGGGACAAAGCATCATCTTGGCTGGAAACCTTGCCGGTCGCAACTAGCAATACATGGGCCACCCTAGTCCTTGCTTTCTACAGGAAGTTTTTCCCGCCGGAGAGGACGGCCAACCTAAGGATGCAAATCACCGGGTTTAGACAGCGCCTCAATGAGAATCTCTACGATGCTTGGGAGAGGTTCAAAACCCTGGAGAAGCAATGCCCACATCATGGGTTTGGAGAAGGGTTCATGGCCATGACATTTTACAACGCTCTAATGCCGGACTCAAGGAGGATATTGGATTCCGCGGCAAATGGGATGTTCTCTAACGTGGAAGTAGCTGAGGCTCGTGAGTTGATAGAGACTATGGCTAGCCATAGTATCCAATATGGCCAATCTTCCACTACTTTGGCTGCTATAGGCACTGAAGGTCATTTCCAACAGAGTATGACAGCCCAAATCGAGGATCTTAAAGCCCAGTTGGCCAGTTTGAAGGTCAACACAGCCCCGACGATTGCTCCACCGATCGGCCCTATACCTTCACCGGTCGGTGCCCTCCAACAGCAATACACTCTGGACAATTTTGGGTACCCAGGGGTAGTAGAACAGGTTGCTGCTTATCAGAACTATCAGCAGCAGAACTTCAACCAGCAGTAAAACAGGCCAAACCCTCAGTACCAGCATCCACCGATCGGCCAACCATCTCAACCGATCGGTCAAGTTCCATACCAGCAACAAAACAGACCTCAACCCTTCAAGCCTCCTACATTCACAAATATGAACGATTTGAGGATGATGTTGATGGGAATGCAGAAAAGCCAGGACCACCTCATTGCTCAAGTGGCTAAAATGGACCAAGAAAAGGCGGGGGCTATTAAGAACTTGGAGATTCAGATAGCTCAACTAGCTGCCTCACAAGCTCAAAGGCAGCAAGGCCACCTCCCATCTCAGCCTAGCAAAACCACCGATCATGTCCACCATGTGAATGCCATAACATTGAGGAGTGGGACCACCTATGAGGCTGAGGACAGAGCAGTAAGTTCTGAGAAGAATGCTGAGAGGTCTGAGAAGCAGAAAAACGAAGAAAATGGCCAGAATATCACTCCCACCGATCGTCCCATCCCCTATACCGATCGGTCTGAACTTTTCAAAGCTTCTGGGAATGATGATGAAGCTGGTTTGGGGAAAGGGAAGCAGGCAGAAGAAGCTGGGATGAAGATTAAGCTTCCCTTCCCTGGTCGTCTTAAGAAGAAATCCCCCTACGAGGAACAATTCGGTAAGTTCAAAGAGGTACTTACTAAACTTGACATCACTATTCCATTTCTAGATTTAGTTTTGCAAGTACCCTCTTATACTAAATTCCTAAAAGACATCTTAACCCGGAAAAAGACCCTCCCCAAGGTTGAGACCGTCGCTTTTACAGAAAGGTGTAGTGCACCTCGACAAAGTGACTCTCCACCTAAGCTTGCTGATCCCGGTAGCTTCAGTATCCCTTGCGTCATAGGCAAAATTAACATCGAAAACGCCTTATGTGACCTAGGAGCTAGTGTTAGTGTCCTACCCTTATCCTTAGCTATGAAGATGGGCTTGACCCAATTCAAGAGCTCGAATATGACAGTCCAAATGGCGGATAGGACCACTTCACGACCTTTGGGTTTACTTGAGGATGTCCCGGTTAAGATGGGTGGGTTTTACATACCGGTCGATTTCGTAGTGTTAGACATACCTGAAAATGCCGACATCCCTATCATCTTATGGAGACCTTTTCTACACACTACAGGTGCTATTATTGATGTTGCTAAGAGGACCTTGACTTTTAAGGTGGGGGGTGAATTTCTAGTGTTTAAACCTTATGATACACCCCGCTCTCCCTTAGTTGTAAAGAGCAATTCGATCATTAGAGACCAGAACCGGCCATTAAAGGACCCCACCTACCAGTTTGGAGACCTCACCTGTCAGTCTGCAGTACCCACCGATCGGCCTCACACCCTTGCCGATCGGCATCCACCCCTCACAGAGCTCCATGATCATCCCCTGCCCCAGATTGTTAGTTCTGACCTTCCCCTGTCTCCTGCTAGTGTTGATGCTATGAGTTCTGCCTGTTCTGTTAATGTTATATCTCCGTCTCACATCTTTGGAGACACCTTGGAGACTTTTCAACCTTTGGATGCAGGAATTTATGACTCACGTGATTGGCGAGGCCATCCGAGATCAACCGGGCACGGAGATTCGCCCCTTGCCGGTCTGCCGAGTGTACTATGGCCCAACCATCCTCCTGTGGATGCTCGTGTTGTTTGGAGGCCAAGAGAGGCCTGTGCTGATGACATTCCCTACACTTGATCCGAAGCTAAACAAGGTCGTGCGGGACCTAACTGAAACCAGCGCTTCCGGGAGGCAACCCGTTGTTATTTGCTTTTCATTTTTGGAACAATCTGATTTCAGTTGTAATAGTTAGATAATTTTTGCTTTCGTTTTGAGACATTTTAAGACATTTGTGAGTGATGTAAGAGAGTGTTTCCTATAGTTCTCCTGTATTGTTTGTCTTAAATGTTTGCAGTTGAGGAGAACTGGTGCAGAACAGAGCTCACCGATCAGAGAGATGACCTCCACCGATCACAGAAGGAAGTCTACCGATGGTGGACTGCTCTCTACCGATCAAACTGCTGATTCCACCGATCGGTGACCACATGATGATCAGCCCTGCCTGCCAATGTTTATGCAACTACAAAAAAGATTCTTCGATGCTGGTTTGGGGAGGTTAACCATCTGCTCTTACATGGTATACACTTTGCACTCTTTGCTTTCTTTATTCCCGCCCCCATGACGAGTCTTGTGACCCGCCCTGAGTGGTCGCAATGAGGACATTGCTCAATTTGGTTTGGGGAGGGGGACAGTTGTCCATGTTGCTTTTGGTCTTGTTTTGTAGATTGAGATGTGCTTAATGTCTATTTTGCTCTTACACTTAGCTCTACTTTTCGTGACATTGGCTTGAACTCTTATGGTAGGACATCTAGAGATTAGATTGGATTAACTAGTCGAACATGCTTGATTGATATGCTTGATGTGAGTCAACTTTGCATCGAAATGCTTCTCAATTACGTATTGTAAATCTTAGCTTGCATGCTCTTGCATTGTCTCATTGTGTGACTTAGTAGCTCAATTTAATTTCCGAAGGTATGCACTTAAGTCCTGCGGGACCGGGTACCCACAAAAATTGAACTCCACATGGCCAAAACAGCCTCTTTTGTCCCTTTAGACTTAGGTCCTTGTTCTTGAGCCCACATTGCCTTATATTAACCTTGGTTACAACCCGGATACTCAAACTACATGCCATATACTCACCCACCTTGACTGTTGGTTGCGTGTTAGGACAAGGAGTACTGTAACTAAGCTGAATGAAATCTAAATGTGTGTAAAGTGATAATTCTGTCTGGGAAATGCTATCAGAACCGATCGGTATGATGTGAAACCGATCGGGCTGCTCATCAAAAGTGGAAGTTTTGCTAAAAACCTGGTGTGAAAAGGCACTAAGGAGACAATTTTGCTAAGGCGCTGAGAATCAAATGAACAAATGAAGTCATAAGAAGCCAAACTAATCATAAGAGAAGAAATTATGGCTAAATCCTATAAGTGCTGAACAAGAAGCTGGGATGATGTTAATGAATGTTGTGAATGGGTAACATTTGAAGAAATAGTCCAAGTGGTCTAGCAGCCACTAGTCACTAATGAGCCACACATGCCCAAACGCGTTAGCACGCAGCCACCTTCCACCTTGAACTTCAGCCCCGTTACGCCTTGTACCCCGCATACCTTGAGAACATATAGTATCTTGAGTACTACTTCATTGATTTGAGTCATGCTGTTGAAAATGCTTGTTGAGTCTTTATTTTTGAGCTCGATTGCAAGGTCTTGAGTATTCATGAAGAGCATTGACTGTTAGGCTAGATGAGACTTGTTTTGAAGGTCGACTCTCACGCGTATGTTCCTGCTGCACTTGTAATGGCCATTGTTCACACTAGTTTGAGTAAATGTGTCTTGAGCTATGATCTCGATCCATGCTTGTCTCTATTGCTTTACTTGAGGACAAGTAAAGGTTTGGTTTGGGGAGATTTGATGTGCGTATTCCATATGCACATTTGCCTACACATTTACCCCATTTGTGCATCATAGGTAGCTCCTTTGAGCTCTTTTCTAGTCGTATTCCTCTTGTTTGCTACTTTGGTATGTTTCATGTCTATTTTGCAGAGTTCACGCCCTTTATGGGTGATTTGAAAGCATTTTGGCTAAACACGAGGAATAAAGGATCAAGAACCAACCTTTCACCAACTCACGCAATCGATTCTGGATGAAAAGGAAGTAAAACAAGGCTCAAATACATGTCATACCGATTGGGCCAGCTATAATGAAGAAGCAACATCGAGCTCAAACAAATCAAGATTATGATTTGAGACCCTCCTCCACTAGGGTCATCTTTGAGAGGCCATATCTTGAGTTCTAGACATTGGAACGAGGCGATTCAAGTTGCCACGGAAAGATCTTCTTCTTACCTTCGAAACGCAACCAAAAACGCCTCATTTGACCAAGTAACGAAGAAATGGCGGGCGTTTGAAGTTTAGTGCGCTGTGCAGGAATTCTCACCGATCGACCTCCTGCCTTTGGCGATCGGTTTATACTCTTCACCGATCGGTGGTGGGGTTGTAACACCAAGAACGATCGGTAAGGTGCTTAGACCGATCGGTGGAAGTGTTAGCATGATCATTGGACACCCTCAAGACCCAAGAACGATCGGTGAAGCACCAATGCCGATCGGATGGAGCAACCAAGACTAAAAGATGAGTCCAATTAGCATGATGCCGATCGGCCCATCACTTATGCCGATCGGTGCCTTCACCACCGATCCAATACGCAAGCCCAGCTTCAGCTACAGGCCCAAGACTCAATTCTGGAGGCCAAAAACCTAACCCTAGACCTAAAGGAGGGTTATAAGTGGGAGAAGCAGCGGATCTCGAGGGAGGAGCTCACCACCGCAGCACAGATCCCTTGTCACGGATCTAAAGCAATTTCCCATTTTTCATTTATGTAATTCCATTTCATTTAGAAGTAATTTCGTTTTCGTTTTCGATCATTTACAACACTATACCGATCGGCATAGCCTTATACCGATCGGCATCCTCCTTGTTTTTGCCCTAATTCAGGTTCTGATTCAGTTTTATTTCGTTTTCTGTCATTTTCGTTCATGTTTGTACGTTTCTCGACCATGAATCTTGCCATACCATCCTGTGTCTTCTTGTTTTGCTTAATATCTATCACCATGAGTAGCTAATCTGCATGCTAGGGCTAGGGTGAACTATTGTGGATCCGGGATTTGGGAGTTCCAATTAAACCGTTTATGCATCTGAACCTATGTTTGATTTAATTGTCGTTTGACTGACCTAGGACGCTAGGTTATCATTTGTTTAGTGTATTTCCCCTGAGACTGACCAGTAATTGGGATATTAGACCTGTAGGATAGTGAACTCTGTGAGACCGGACAAGTAATCAGAGTGGCTAGGGGTGGTTAGGAGGCCGGACCTGCAACTTTCTCACCCTTTAGACTGTTTAGACCTTGGCTCGACCTATCCCTTTGACACCATAGTGAACCCGTTCTGCCCTAGTCTTCGTTTCATCTGATTTTCATAAATTTACTTCGTTTTCTATTTGTTTTCATTTATTCACTGCTTTCAATTTCGTACCTTCTAAACTCACCTCTCAACCTGTTAAACCTGTCACCTTAGCAGAATTGAATATCGACTTAAACTGATTAGATACATCACGCCTCCCTGTGATCGACCTGGACTTATCACTAGCTGCCCTAGTTAGTTTTAGTTTGGACTTATAAATATTGTTTGATAGCGGACTTAGAACGACATAAATCTCGCTTATCATGTGCAGCAGACCGGACCTGATTAATGTGGTACCGACTATGGCGTTGAGAGTTTTGGAGGGTATAAAGGTGATTTCAGTGATCACCAAGTAGAAGAGTACCAGTCCTTAGGAGCCAGCAACCCCACCGGGATCATTGCTTCCAGTGGTAGTTATTATTCTGCAGATGATACCAACTATACAGATGCTTCTGGATCCGCATCCGAGCCGCCTCCTTCAGAGAGGAGAGGCCGTAGCTGGTGGCCTTTGAGATGAGATGATGAGCTCCCCTTGTTTATACTAGCTTGGGGGAGGCTAGACATTTTGTAAGATTTTCTTTCTTTCTTTTATTTTTAGCATTTTTTTCTTTTTTTAGCCCTTTTCCCATTAGAATCTCATCTTGTTTCTCTGTTCTATGTGCTACCAACCGTTTTTCGGTTTGTTTCTATTATAATTGCATGCACATTGAGGACAATGTGAAGTCATTTACTCTTTAAAGCCATTTACTCTTGTTCACATTTCGCAAAAAACACCCTTCTTTCTAGCTACATTATATTATTGCCTACCCTTGTTGAGCTAGTAAACCGACTATATGTGTGGGGGTGTTGTGTGAACTTACTGTCTCGGGATTGCTGATTCCCGTGTTTCTCAAAAAAAGAAAAAAGAAAAAGAAAAAAAATATCTTTAAAAAGAAATGAAAAATGAAAAAGAAAAATTGAAAGCTCAAAAGAAAAGAGAAAAGAGGAAAAAAAAATAGAGGAAAAACGCTTCCATGAAAAGATAAGAAAGAAAAATTATTGGAAGTCGTATCTTGATTTGTCATGTCTAATAAGCCAATATGATGTTTTTGGCTTTGATTATTGTTGATGGAAATTGGTATGAATTGGATTGAGTATCCACTACACATTTGGTTATTACTAGCTCGACTTAAGCTCCACATGACCAAAAATCGTTTGTCCACTTTCTTACGCAAATTTCCAAACCTCTCCTTTATTTCTTTTGGGTTCTTACATTACATTTTGATCATGATTAGTTTTACTTAGTCATTTTGGATTGTCTACCATACTAGAGTGCGGACACATTCTTATAAGTCGTAGATAGGAGAGTGTCACTTCAAATTTGAACTAATATTTCCTATTTTACAAAAATTTGAGTGAAGAGTGTACCGTGAGAGTCCATTGTCAAAAGATCATGCAAGAGCCGAAAAAGTCCAAAGAATATTTTCTATGCTACGCCGTTATGTAAATCTCAACCATGATTCGCGCTTTCCTTCGCCCTTGTTGTTACGGGTTTATGATTCATCTACTTGTAAAAGCTTATTTTTGAGATTTGTATGATAGGTTGATCATTGTTTGCTACCCTTGTCCTGGTTATGATTGTTATGTTTGCTTGAGGACAAGCAAGGGTTTAGCTTGGGGGAGTTTGATAAGTGATTTTTTGTACTGATTTATCCCCCGTTTTAGCTCGATTTCTATACGATTTATGCACTTTGTTAAGTGATTAATGAGCTAATATTGCTATTCTAGTTGTTTTGCTGTTTTGACTCGTTTTATAGGAAATGAAGCGGTTTTGCTATATTTTCTTACTATTTGGAGCAAAGGCACTAGAATACGAGTTTTCTAGGAACCAATGATAGCCATTTCACGATTTGACTATGATTCCGCTACATCCTTACTCGAATGGACGTATCTTGGACTTTGACTTTGTTTCTCAAAGGAAAACATCAACCCAAGGCAAAGGAGGACTAGTCCAAGCCCAATTACGTATTACATTGACCAAGACCAAGGCATAGGATTCCGTGCCCAAAGAAGAAATTGGAAGAGACGGAAAAATCCATCTGGGATACATACCCGATCGGATTACCACATACCCGATCGGGTATGTTTGCGGGTGAACGTCTCTTGGCTCTTCTTCTACCAAGCTTAAATGAAGTGATTAAAGGCTTTGTCTAGGGTACGAATTTGGACGAAATGCAGCAGCCATGCAGCCCTATAAAAGCCAAGGATTAGCACACAAATAAACATGAATCAAAAACACAACTTAGAATACAATTTACACAGCTCACAATCTAACATTACATCTTTCTTTTATACAAGTTTTAGTTCATAGTTTATACAATTCTAGACTAGTTTTTACAGCAATTTCCTAGTACTTCTCTAGTGTTTCAATAAGTATTTGTCATTACATTGGGTTGGATATTTGTTCTTTAATTTCATTCTTATATCATTTGCATTCCAATCTCGGTAATTCTCTATCCTTTACTTATGCAATCTTCATCATGAATTTTAATCTAATTAGTCTTGTTCTCATATTATTGTTGTTAGGAAACTCATCTACAAGTAATCTAGTCAAAACCGAGATATTGTTTAACATATCATATTGTATTTTACCTAATCATATAATCATGAAATTCATCATTAGAATCATTACTAGTATAATCACCTTAATCATAATAGCACTTCTATTTCATAGTTTAATTTCTTACATCTTTTTCCTATTAATTTACTTAATCACATAAATTAGATATAACATTGTAAGATTATCATTGTGTAAATACAATAAATAAAATTGTAATATTGAAATGATTTACTAGTTAAAATGAATTAAAAGAAGAGTCGATACCAATAGAACCACCTAGTTTGTTTCTTCCTTTGGTTGTGTCAAATTCTATAACTTTGTTTAGTGGCCATAAACAATTGTTTGTATTAGTCAATTTCTGTCTTTCTAACGAGAGTTGGGATGGGAATTAGGACTACCAATAGGGGTTTATTGACCTAACCATGCTGAGAGGACGTTAGGACCCATTAAAAAGTCGGTACGAATCCGAGAGGAATATACCGCTACAAGGCTTAGACAATCATAGTAATTCTAATGTTGGTATCAATAAAGCTTTTAAATCGTTTTACATGAATTTCTCTTTCACTATATCAATTTGATTAGATAGTTTATTTTACTGTTTTAGATAGTTTATTTTATTGTTGTTTAGTTAGTTTACTTTACCGTCATTTTATTATCGTTCTTAGGTAGTTTACTTTATTGTCATTTTATTAGTTTAGTTAGGTAGCCTTTCAATACTTGTCATTTTAATTATCGTCAATTAGATTAAATTTATTTTATTGCAATTTACATACTTGTCATTTAAATATCGTAATTTACATACTTGTCATTTAAATATCGTCATTTACATACTTGTCATTTTATTCCATGTTAATAGTTTAGACAACCACCTCAAATGAATCGGACTTAAATGAAAATCACTCCATAGCAATTCATAGTTAGCACGTACTCCCTGAGGATCGACACCCTACTTCCCTAATTATATTCCTTATGTTGTTAGCCTAAGTGTGGGTAATTATTTTTGTATCGGGACCCCGACATAACCGATCATAACACATGATCCACCTCAAGAAGGTAGATATAAATAAACATAACATCACTCAACACAATCAACAAACAAGTTAGAACCTAACAAACATCATGTACACCAAAGACTACCACCTTAAGTCCTTAAGTCTACCTATCTCTCATTTATTATTTCAAGGTTAAGTAGTTTAAGTTTAGGGTTCACGTGTGTGCGTCGGGAGCGTTAAAGCTCAGATACCAACTGTGACAACCCTCGCGAATGCGGGAATAAAACATACAAGCATGTGATTAATATAGCGGAAGATACGGTATTTTTAAAACTTTTCACATGCAATTAGAAAGGTACGAGGAATGTCAATAATTACAAACCAAAATATAAAATCTACTACAAAGGGACGTAGTCTCTCAAAATGTATCAAATATAAAAGTGATTAGCAAACTAGCTAAACAACGTCTAGAGGTGATTCATCCAGGCCAACGCCCGCTAGCTCACACCCGAACCCAAAATACCACAAGCAAAAAGCCATCCAATCAAGCAACCTATTCATCCATGAAAAACATGAACGCCACAAACAGTGGGGAGTAACTCCGGGTTCTCCCAGCCATATCACATTAAACGTACATAAACGAAAATACAAAAGTAGAAGCATGCCTATATAGATATACATGTGAATTACGAGAAGGATAAATAGGGAATTCAGTATATAAGAATATCGATACATGAGGTACAAAGCTGTAACCATCATATTATAGAAAGACTCGGGGATGACACTCTTAGGCAACCATACACTCTCACTAGGGCTTGCATCTCACCGTTGGCGGCATAAGTTTGATAAGATTGAGACTCGACAATCAAACTATGTCAAGTCATCCAAAGATCATGAATAATCAATCATATAATCATCCAACCAAACATACAATACGTTGACAACATCTCTCACGGTAAATGACACGCACTAGCACCGTGTACATGCAAGTATGATTAAAAGGTATCCACGGGATAAATCATTGCCCTGAACGCACACACATTCTTCATTTTCGTAGATGTAGACTATTTTCCTCCTGGTAGCACGACGATAATAATACGGTCCTAGTCTAAACCTGGCCAGGATCTCGGAATAAACGTGTTCCGGTTCGACATGCGATGACGTTTCGCATCCAAGACTCGGTCTTACAATATATATGCCGAGTACCCCAAATTCGGTAGATCAATTCACGAAAGAGGCGGAAAAGAGCTCAAGCCTCATAACAAGCGGTACGCTACATGCAAATAACACCACCTCGCAAGTAAACAACATTTGACGGCCGGGTCGATCAACGCAATGCGTTCAACTCCCAACAACGTCGTCGTATGCCCACTACACATGCAATTAAGCAGTAGGATACCTCTCCATTCCGACATTCCAGCCTTACGAACGGGAGGTAGCCAAGGGAATGAGAGAACAAGCACATAGGAAATAGTGCGCAAACCATACATTTGTAAAACGACGGATCAAATTTTAACTGTCCAAAACCGATCACTAGTGACAACCCTCGCTAATGCGGAAAGATAAAACATACAAGCATGTGAATTATGTAGCGGAAATATGAAGTTTTAAAAACTTTTATACATGCAAGGAAAGAATACGAGGAGTGTCAATATTACAAACTAAAAGTGTGACTCAACAAAGAGACAAGTCTCTCACATGTTATAAATGTCAAAGTGGTTTAGCAAACTAGCTAAATCGTCTTAGGTTAAACTTCCTGGACAACAGCCCGCTATGCTCACACCCGAACCAAAATATCATAGTCAAAAGCCATCCAGGCAAGCAACCTGTTCATTCATGAAAAACATGAACGCCACAATCAGTGGGGAGTAACTCCGTGTTCTCCCAGCCATATCACATTAAACGTACATAGAAGGAATACAAAAGTAAAATCATGCATATGTGAATATACATGTGAGATACGATAAGGATAAATAGGCAATTCGATAAATAATGATAAGAGCATAAGAGGTACAAGTCCGAATCCATCATGTTATACAAAGACTCGGGGAAGACACTCTTAGGCAACCGAATACGCTCACTAGGGCTTACATCTCACCGTTAGCGGTATAATTTTGATAAGATTGAGACTCGACAAACAAACCATGCCAAGTCATGCGATGATCACAAAGAATCCAGCATATTATCATCCATTCACGAACCCATACATTGACGGTGCCCAATCATGCAATGACCATGAATAATATCATGAAATCACGCATTCAAGAACGACGACACAAGACGACATCTCTCACGGTACATGAAACGCACTAGCACCGTGTACATGGCAAGTATGATTAAAAGGCATCCACGGGATAAACATTTCCCTGAACGCATACACGATAAACATTTCGTATATGTAGACTAATTTCCCCCTGGTAGCACGACGATATAAATATCCGATCCTAGTCTAAACCTGGCCAGACTCTCGGAATAAACATTTTTTCCGATTCACATGCGATGACATTTCGCCGCCAGACTCGGTCAATCATTGACGCCGAGTACCCCAAATTCGGTAGATCATTCACGAAGAGGCGGAAAAGAGCTCAAGCCTCATAACAAGCGGTACGCTACATGCAAATAACACCACCTCGCAAGTACACAACATTGGACGGCCGGGTCGATCAACGCAAAGCGTTCGCCTCCCAACAACGTCGTCGTATGCCCACTAACACATGAAATTAAGCAGTAGGATACCTCCCTGTTCCGACATTCCAGCCTTAAGAACGTGGAGGTAGCCAAGGGAATGAGAGTACAAAGCACATAACAAAATAGTGCTCAAACCGTAATATTTGTAAAAACCGACTCAAAGTGGGACATACCAAAAACCGTCACAAAACATGAGAATAGGAAATTATATAAATTTAACTATGATAAAAATGAATCAATACATGATACATAAGCATTAGAACAAGTTTATGAAGCATAATAAATAAGAAACATAGATCCCCTCTCCAAAACAACGTCTTTGGAAACCAACTAAAACAAGGGTCCACTTCAAACGGTCATAACTAGAGTTCTAGACATCCAAATGCAGAAATTCCAAATGGAGGGGATAGCTTATCCTCTTACGGTTCCAACGGGATGTCACAAGCCCAAACCAAGCAAGTAACTAAGGAGATATGATCATTTTACGAAAAGGGGTCATTGGAAGTAATACCCCAGGCAGTACAGTTAAAAACTAAAAACTGCACACCAGGGTCACGAGAAACCGTGTGACTGTATTTCACGCCCGTGACATGAGTTTACCTTTCATTCCTAGAGCCTTCACATACATTCAAACATTTTCAATTTTCATGATTCACTTCTAACAACTATCAACAATCAATAATCATCATCAAAAGTCATCAACTAACAACAATCATTATCAATAATACAATTCCTAAGCTTTCTAATCGTATTCTAAATACGAATTCTAACATAGAAATCATATAAAATACGTAAATGATATCGAGTAACCCTTCACCGTTACCTTTTCGCGCCTTTAATCGATTTCTAAACCTTCCTAGTCTCCACCTACATACAATTAGATAATAAAAGATGAATATCATTCACCTTGAGAAAGACGGATAATTTAAAAATCGAGAAAGACGGTAATTTTATTACTAATACGGATAGAGGAAGCTAAGAGGGGAAGAATAAGACAAACTTACGTGAATTTGAGCGAGTAACGATGGAGTAGCGACGAATCTAAGACGGATCAAAAATGGAGGCAAGGTTTTATGGGGTTTTCTTAGAGAAGATGGAAAAGTTGAGTTGTGTGAATGAATTAGGTTAGGGTGAGGAAGGGAGTATATGAGGGAAAAAGTCAACGAAAGTCAAATACGACTTAAGACGGGATTTACATGAAATCTCGCGGAAATTCCAAATACGAACTCGGAAATTCTAAATTTGACTCGGAAAATTAAATTTACGATTAAAACTAAATTTCGCTGAAAAGTATCCGTAAAATATTTTCACTATAAAAATAGGGTACATTTGCGGGTGTTACAGTCACAAAACATGCGATACAAGCGAAGGAATTATCATATATTCGAAACATTAATATTCAAAGTCAAACCTGAAAGTCAACAAAAGTCAAAGTCAAACCCGAGACCCGAGACCCGAGACCCAAACCCGACAATTGGAGTGGGCTACAAACAAATCATCAATGCAAGAAGACCAAGTCCAAAGGGTCAAGGAAAGTCAAGGCGGGAATAGAACTCAAAGGCTCGATTTTGGGAAAAACTGGTAGCAAGAAACGCTGCCAGCGCCAGGCAACGCTGCCAGCGTCCCACGACGCTGCCAGCGTCCTGGTCTCAGGCACGCGATCCTCATTTCTCCGACTTGTAATTAACATACAACCATCATCAATTATCATCACAAACCATCAACTCTCATATCAATTATCAACTAACAACAACCATCATCAACAACACAATTCCTATGATTACTAACCTTATTCTAAATACGATTTCTAACATAGAAAACACATTAAAACACGTAAATGATATCGAGTAACCCTTCATCGTTACCTTTATGCGTCTTTAATCGATTTCTAAGTCTCCCTCCACTAGATAGTAATCTTTGTCGGGGTCTAGAAAGTCTCCACCTACAATTAGATAATAAAAGATGAATATAATTCACCTTTGAGAAAGACGGATAAATTGAAAAGTGAGAAAGACGGTAATTTTATTACCAATTAAGATAGAGGACGATGAGAGGGAAAGAATAAGACGAAAATTAGCGGAATTGAGCAAGTAACGGAGGAGTAGTGACGATCTTGAGCTTGAACAAAAATGGAAACTTAGGTTTTGGTGGTTTGATGAGGAAGAAGGAGTAAGTGGAAATGAAGGAAGGAGTTGGGGTTTATGAGGGGGATATAAGGAGGTTGAGTGGAAAAATATGGGAAAAGCCCATAAGCGCCTTAAGGCATAACTCACACGAAATTTCGAGTAAAGTCCGAAAACGAACTCGGATTTTCTAAAATAGACACGGGAAATTAAGTTCTAGCCTAAAACTAAAATTCGCTGAAAAGTATCCGTATAATATTTTTACTATAAAAATAGGGTACATTTGCGGGTGTTACAAATTGTCCAACCCCTTGTCAGTGTTAACAAATATCTCAAGGCCACTCGAGGAGTAGTAAGCTGGAAATGCGTGGCAACGCTCGGAGGGTATCTATGGTAGATAACTCCGGTCAGACAGTTACTCTCCAGATCGAGGAAACCACTCAAGATATGATCACATGCAAGTACGACCTGCAAGACACCTTGCATTGAGTGGGAGATGTACAATGGGACAAGATAATTTGTGACGCACACTTGTTGTGAACAAGTGGGAGATTGTTGGAGTAAGTGTCCTCAACAATAGTGCGATCACTTAATTAAATCTCATTAAGAAGAATACAAATGGATGATTAACATTATAGTCAACTGATCCACATTAATCGGTAATGATTGGCTTGCTAGAGTTTGACATTAGTGGCGTATGACGGCGGTGATCAGTTGATCCCTTGAGGTCACACCGAAAGGCCGATTCCCAAATCATAAACTAATTAATTGTATGATGATACAGATTAATTAATCCGCTTAGATTGAATGAGTTCAATCTGTATATGAGAATTACATCTTATTATAATATGATTAAATAAGATACATATTGATAATAAAATCTTATATTACCAAAGTTGTATAATGTTTATGAAACATTAGAGATAAGAGTGATTGGTTAAATGTAATTACAATAAGTGTAATTATATTAACTATACATGAGATAAACCATTTTACACACATGTAATTATAGATTGTCACTTCAAATATTAAGTGTAATTTATTTGTTATAAGATTGTATTTAATTTGTTAAATATAATTTTATAAGTTCAATTACACACAACTTGTCATATGTCACACTTGTGACAAATGACAAAATGTGAAAGTTAAAATTGGAACTTATATTACATGGTGATACCGGTTTTGGGTGGGTAGGGATTTAGATGTTCATGGTTTATAGTTTAATTCTAAGACACACTTAATGCCCTAACCAACCTAAAGCATAACCTTGTCTTTTTTATAAGTGGAAAAGTATGACATGCTTGTCCCCTCACTATGCCCTATGGCCGATGGTTTCCAAGGTGAGCAAAAGAGAATAAGTTTACTTCCGTGTTACTTACAATCGAGGCCCATTACTCTATATTAAGACTAGACTATAAATAGATGATAACATTAGGTTTTCATCATCTTATGCTTGAAGTTTAATCAAAGTTGTAATCTTGGGATTTATTCATCTTTTTTATTTTCTAGATTTAGAATAAGGAACTAATCCTTTCATCTTAATCCAATCCCAAAGGTTGAATCTTTTGGTTGTAAGAGACTCTAATATTCCTATATTTATCATTATTATTCTTAATCTCTTTGTGTTAATGTTAGGCAATTGGTTTATTACTTGGTTAAATTATTAAGTGTGATTTCATTGCATCTTTAACCTTGTTAAGGTCATTAATCTATCTATTTGTTGTTAGATATTGTTAAGTGTGTTTTCCTTACAATTCTATCTTAACCAACAACTTGTGTTTTGAGTTAGTGAATGTGATTTCTTCCTAACTTGTTTCATAATAAAGGGATTAATTTGTAATTAGGCATTAGTTGTGTTCATTGTGTTTGATTACCCCTATTAGATCTGTCATACTTTATCTTCTTGTCATTTAATCAACGTATGTGATTTCTACTTGATTAGTTGATAAGTTGAGTCATCAATTAAGTGTGATTTCCTTGTTGTTGGCTTATATTAAGGAGATTTAGGAGGATTCCTCCATAGTAGGGTGATTTAGATAATAAGAGGTTGGTTTGTGTCTAGGATCAATCATTAGAGGAAAACAGGTGGATTGGGTTAAGACCTTTCTCAACTTGATTAATTGCATCTTTTACTTGCTTACTTGTTCTTTACTCTTGTTTGCATTTGTCACATTTGACTCAATCTTAAACCCCCATCTTTATTGCTGTATTGTTGTTTAATTAGAAATCATTTTAATTAAAAACCTTTACACCATTAGCATTCCACCTTCCTTTGGGTTTGACCCTTACTCATCGCTTTATTTATTAGTTGTTTTTCGGTACTTAGTAAGGTTAAAAGTAGTTACTTTGTCGGTTTTATATAGTGTCTATAAAACCCGTCAATTACCCTAGGCTAGGCTTACAACAAATAAATGAAGTTAGGGATGTAGAGCTCGATCACAGGGATATGAGACTTTCTAAATAGGCTGTCATGAGGTAAATTCTATAAAGGTCGATTTATTGATTGAGTTTGGTTTGATAAAGTAAAGCAAATAATAAGAATGAATAACAACAATATAAATGCGAATCTAGGGGATATGGGTTACGCATGTAAGCTAGCATAATAATATTGTCAAAAAAAGGGTAGTGAAGTCGATAAATGTCTATGTTGGATTTCCTTGTCGCGATGAGTACTATACCATAGAACATGCCCTAGCGACCTTTTAAATCTTACTAGGTTGTACTACTATTCATACTTTGTCTAATTCCCTTCCCGCCTTTCATTCTAGGGAAAAGAAATAAACAAATATAGTCTAACAACCGTGGCCTTTGAGCAAAGACTAACATATGATACAAGCATAGAATAAAAACAATATAACATTCACATGGCCCACAATCTAACAATAAGAAATGCTAATCTAACATGTTTCCCCTACACCCTAGATAAATAAACTACTAAATCATTATAAAGATGAAACTAACTACTAACTACTCATGGGACTCTTACCGGATTGGTATGTTTCTTGATCCTGATTGGGTAGCTAAGATTTTGGCGATCCCTTTGAGTTGTTGGGATTTTGAAGACTCCATTTACTGGACGGAATCTATTAGTGCGTGGTTCTTATGATGTCAAGAAGGGTTATTCCATTGCTTTCAACCTCTCTTGGAATGCTTAGGCTACAATTAAAGATCTTAGTAGGGTTGGTGCCGGTTTAAAGATGTTCGTTCGAAAGAAACTTTGGCACCCTCCAGGTCCCAAGTCATGGATTATTTTGTTATGGAAGATTTTAACCAATTCTCTTGCTGTGGGTGAAGGGTTCATAAGAAGGGGTTTTGAGGGTGATTTTAATTGTCATCTTTGCGACAGTCAGACTATAGAATCATGTGATCACCTCTTTAGAGATTGCGTGTTTGCTAATAAAGTTTGGGCCGGAAGTGTTTAAGGGATCCATGCTCATATCGGAAAAGAATTAAGTATCCAAATTTGGATTAAAAATTGGTTATCTCTGATTCAGAAACTTCCAGATTAGGAGTCGCTGGCTCTTTCCTTTCTTTGCACCTTATGGACTATTTGGGGGTGTCGATGTAAAAAGATCTTTCAAGAGGAACCTATCACACCTTATGGAGTTATGAAGGTTTATGAAAACTCTTATAGTCTGGTATTAGAAGCTGAGAAAGTCAGAAGTGGTAGGCTGAATCCTCAAGGAGTGTTACATGACCATCCTGTTGATAATGAGTTGATTGATATAAGAAACAGTATATCTTTTCCATTTATCTCTGCTAAGAATTATTGTGACCAGCTTGAGTTGTTTGTAGATGCTTCGTGGTATAAAAACCTCTCCGCTGGTCTTGGCTGGGCTATCAGGAGGAAATCTGATGCGGATTAAAAGCTGGTCTTGGCTGGGCTATCAGGAGAAAACCTCTCAGCTTGAGTTGTTTGTAGATGCTTCGTGGTATAAAAACCGTTGTTTTGCAGCTAAAAGTGCGGATCAAGCTGAAGCTCTGGCTATTCGGGATGGATTAAAAGCTGCATTGAAATATAACTTTGTTCATATCTCTCTTTTCTCTGATTGCCTGCAGATGTTATCCCAAGTTCTTAAACTTAATCGGCCTCATCATAGAACGAATATCATCATTGAAAACATTTTTAATATGGTTCATAGTTTCCATTGTATTTCATTTTGTTACGTTCCTAGAAACTGCAATATGATAGCTCATAGATTAGCTAAATGAGCTATCCGCTTGTAACTTTAACTCGCTTTCCAATTGTTCAAAAAGACAAAAAAAAAGCTATATCCGTGTGATGTAACTGTGTGTTGGTTGAAGTTAATACAAATCTTACCTTTCACAATACAAAAATAAATCATGTAACACGAAACAAACAAGGAGGTTTGATGACTCGTTAAGTGGTGCAACATATAGGCCGTGAATAAGATAGAGGGCTAAATGTTGCAATTGCAGTTTAATAATACTTTATGACGTTAACATATTTTTAATTACGGCTGCTTAATATTTCGCCAGTATAGCGAAAATAACTCAATATACCATTATTGAGAAATTAATTAAAGATTAAATCTCCAGAATAGAATTATAAAAATTTTATGCGCTCGTACCTCAGATTCATGCCATCACCTATCTTCCCTATTTACGATTTTTTTTTGTGATGATAAATGCCTCCATTCCTTTAGATAACAAAGTTGCACACCTTATTTGGATAGAATGACAAGGAAGGAAAGGATGGGGGAGGGAATCGAAGGGAGGTAATTTCGATTGTTTAAATAGCAAAATAAGGGTAGATGACTTTGGAGGGGAGACTTAAAGGAATTCTCCATTTTCCTCTTCCAAGCCAAAATGTTCTAATTCAGCAAACCAACACACGTAAGATTCGGAAGAAAATTCCCATCTACTATTTGACCTCCTCCTTCCTTCGCTCCTTTTTCGTTCCCCCGTTCCTCTCTTCTCTTCCATTTTTGATATCAAAAGAAGGTGGTGGCATACTTCCTCCGTTCCGGTCAATTGTTGTCATATTCGTTTTTTGGATGTATCAGTCAATTGTTTTCTTTTCTATATTATGATGGTTTTTTATGAGTAACGTGATCTTCCAATGAGACTATTATCCTTTTATCATCCACTTAGTATAATCATAAATGGTTTCCCACTTACTTTTTGAACTTTCTACTAAATTAAAAGGATAAAAATTGACCGAATAAAAATATCACGTCACAAGAATACATGTGTGTAATCTTCCTTATCTATGCACTTATAAGAATGCGTAATTTACCCGAATAAAAATATCACGTCACAAGAATCCATGCATAAGGCCAGGCCAGAAGAAGAGTCAATAGTCAAAAGTCAAAATCGAAGTAAAAAAGAAAAATAGTTATGAAAATGTGATCCTTAGCCAAAAGAGCACCAATAATCAAAGTGTAGGAAGAAATGAAGAATCATCAAGTCTACACTAGTTGACACTAACCAATCCTACCCACCCACCTCCCCTTACTCTCCTTTCTTCCCTCACTTTCGTATTAAAATGACCCAAAGCCAACTGGCAATTTTAATTCATTAGCATGGGGATAAAATAAGTGAGTACCATCTCATAAATTATATTTAGCTTAAGGACAAATTTAGTCTATGTTTTGTATACATATAATGTCATTCATATTACTCCCTTTTCACCTTCCCTACCATCCTTCTTCTCTCCCTCTACTTATATACATCCAACCTATGCAACAACAACAACAACAACTCTCTCCATTACTTATCATACATTATTTAGTTTCCCTATTCCTTACAATCTTACATTACTCGGCCTCTTATCGAATTATCCCAACCAAAATAAAACCTCGTTTTTGTACGTAAAACAATATTACGTCACGAGATTTTGGAGTCGGTTAACTTGAATCATTGACATATATAATAAAATGAATATGTCGGGTTATGGCTGGAGTAGCGGGAGTGAATCCGGGTGGACAGGTTATCTAGATGAATCCTATAACCCAAGAAATGAATATAATTATAATTATAGTGTTCATACACATAGTTATGATGTAGAAGAGGATTTGTCCATGGTTTCGGATGCATCTTCAGGTCCCCAACAATTATCCATGGCTTCTCAAGATGAAAGTTACCGTATAAGTAGCAATGAAAACTGCTTATCTACGGCAGTAAAATTATCTAAGAAGAGTAGTGGTAAAAAATCCAAGAAATCATCAGGAAAAGAGCACAAGTTAAGCAATCACCAAAACCACCAGCTTTCTTATAGCAGTAATAATCACCTTGATGACACTGCTAGCTCCCCTGCGCTTACTTACTCCAAGGTAATTTAATTACACTTAAATTTATATATTTAATGAAAACTGTTTATTTTTAGACCACTTAAATATTCACTAAATATCTTTATTGGTCATAATAGTTGGTTAACCACTGCGTGAGGTTATGCCTTCTATACTTCGAGTCTGTCACCCATGAATGGCTTACTTGATATGGTCTGTCACCCATGAATGACTTACTTGATATGCGTGTTTTGCAGGCTATTATGTATACCCGATAGTTTATCCAGCGAGAATAACATATTCTTCTAGTACCTAATTTCGATACTAATGTTGTACTACCCTCGAACATATATTTTAAAATCCGTTTTTCATACGGTTGTTTGAATATTCGAGGTTTAATGGAGAACAAAAGAATTAGTTTGTTGATAGATGATTATGTGAAAATGCAGGTGTTTGATAATCCTTCTTGTAATCAAGCATCAGTTGACCATTTCATGAGCTTTCCACAAGGAATTTCAGAAGGTCATTTCCAAGTAAGAATTCTACTGTTTGTATTTCCATGAACCATATATTTTATTTCTTAATTCTTATTGTTGTTTTTCTTCCTTCACAAATATGAAGATACTTTCCTAAGAATAAATATATAATTTTGTTTTATTTAATTTCAGGAGAGCTCTTCATACACCAACCACTATGGTTTTTGGCAGCCTACTCTTCCTAAAGATACACATTCCGTTGAACCAAGTAATGCATTTTTGCCATCTCTTTAACTATAGCTAATAAATTCATATCAATAATAATGATATGTCAAACTTTGTTGATCCCAAAACAAAATACACTTTTTATATATTTATGAAAATAAAATAGATGAATTTTTAAAAAAATGTATAGAAATGATTGAAATGATTGAAAATGTATAGTATTGATTGAAAAGCTGGAGGGGTTTTTGGAAATAAAGGTATAAAATATAGATTTTGGGTGGTTGATTACACGAATTGTTTTGATGATTGAAGGCCACAAAATGAAGGGCTAACTAAAGCTGTCATTTCTCTAGTAAGCATGAATTTTTAGTTGTTAGAAATTTAATTTTCTTTTTCAAATTATTATCTCGTATTATTAATTAGCCGATTTTTGAAATTTCGATTTATATTTTTGAGCTTTTTCTAAAATGTGACTAATGGACACATGTTAATAATTGTTTAGCTAGATGTGAACCCTTATCCTATTGTAATATATCTTATTTAAATTTTAATCCCTCTTTTCGTATTATTTTTCTCCACTCACAATTAATTAACGGCGTTAGTTTGAATTTAGATAAGATTTATTATGTGCCTAAACATTTTTTGTAACTATACTTGTTTGTGACAGGTGATATGAGAGGAGGAAGATGGGAATAATCAAAAAAATGAAGAGCCATAGATTGAATGACATCTACTTTCTCAAAGAGGGAGAGATGCTCATGAAAATGTGATTTTAAATGGGGAAAAGGTGTTAATTAAGATTTTACAAGGGATATTGTCTATGTCTTATGCCCTTTTGTGTTTTAGTTTAATTATTACGGAGTACTTCTTTTTTTCTTTGTCTTGTTTTTTCATCTATTTGTGTCAATGCAATGGGAAACAACCTGAGAACACACATATTCAAATAAAATTACTTGTTCCCAAGTGCCATATGTTGTCCCACGCTTTTCTTTCCAGCTCAAAAGTGCTATTTGTTACATATGACAACAAATTAAACGATTCAAAATAATATATATTGAAAAATTTGTTACTAATACAATTATGAACAAATGTGTGTTTCACACCAGATTAATTCAATCATCTTATTCGTTGAACATGGTCTTATAATTACACAATCATCATCATATTATGCTTGCGATTCGTAGATATCAATACCCCTACATACATATACTTTAGAAAGGGATGAATATAGTATATCGTGTAAAAATTTTAACATTTAATTCAATTATATATAATTCTTATAACTTATATTGATTAAGTACAAGCTAATCAAATATACAACTACACTAGATAATCAAACGACTAATAATAAAGGTACGAAAATAATAACAATGAGACTTTTAACGTGGTTCGGCCCAATTGAAAAGCATACGCCTACGCCTTCTTTTATTAATTATTTATCACGAGTATATAATTCGGCCTAGCGTAAAATAAACAACTAACCCCATGACTAACCATAATCGTGTTATTTGAAGGATGTTAAGCCCTCGTTGTGTGGGATGTTAAGCCCATGTGTTTGAGAGATGTTAAACTCTTGGACAGAGGGATGTTAAGCTCTTGTAGTTGTAGGATGTTAAGCCTATTGTAGTATGAAATGTAAAGCTCATGTGGTCAAGGATATGACACCCCGTGATTGGCAATAAACTAAACATGTAGATTGCAGCGAAAGATACGATATATTTAAAAACTTTAAAAACAAAACCGTGAATGTCATTAATTCATGAAAAACCAAATTTTAGATTATTTAAGAAATATTTTATACAAAATGCAAATTTATAAAATACAAGGGATCCCGATCCCTCGCTACAAAACAAATAAGATACTTAAAAATACAATAAAACTACAACGTGAAGGTGAATCGTTGTAAGCACAGTGCTCGCTAGCTCACTAGTCAAAACCCTATGCAACACCAAACGACAATCTATTCATTCATTAAAACTGAAGGCCACGCTCATTTGGGAGTAACTCGGGTTTCTCACATCCACATTACAAGAAAACAAAGACAAATAGAACATTTAAGCATACACCATACATAATTCTTCCACGATGAATCAAATGAGCGAAAGTTAAGTAATATCATGATCATATGTGGACAAATAGAGATATGGCAATGATAGATCTCAAGGCTACAAATGACAACCTTGGCAATCATATAGGTGCTAGATGGCTTGCATCTCACCACTAGCATCCATATGAACGAAGAGGTTAGCAACGAGTGAAGACAATACAATAGGACAATCAACCAATAGATACACAAGACTTAGCCAAGAATATCACTAAATAATATAGGCATAAGACATGTCATCGAAACAATCCAAACATACTCTCATGGTAAATGAAATGTAGAAAGCCTAGGTACTTTGCAAGACAATATGATTAAGTCTCAGGATGAAAGTTTCCCGAGACCTTATACGAAAAACATTTCCCATACTCAAGAATCTAATCATCCTATAGTTGGACGACGATAACAATACGGTCCTAGTCTAAACCTGCCAGACTCACAGGATGAACGAACGTTTCCTGATTTGATATGCGATAAACGTTATTTCGCATCCAATACTCGGTCAAAAGAACGGAAGCCGAGTACACCAAATGCGGCAGAACGACACAAAAGAGGCAGAAAAGATCTAGCACCCTAATTCGACTTATGGGCACGAAAGAGAGGGTCAAGATAAACAAGCAAGAACGCTAGGGGCAATGACACCACCTCGCATGAAAACAACATTTGGCGCCCGGGTCGATCAACGTGTTGCGTCGCCTCTCTATAACGTCTTCATATTCACACTATCATATTTAACATGCACACGATGATGTACCTTCATCGCTTTGACCTTAAGTCTGACAATTAAAAGGGTACAAACGAAAAATGAGAGTTTGACTTCAACCAAATAAACATGACTCAACAGACTATTCAAGGTATACAAGATACATATGCGTGAAATTCCAAATCCATCATTAAACAAATAAATGAGACATAAGATAAATGTTCTAAAGATAAATAAGAGTTAATACACAAAACATAAGCAAGTTGGCTAAAATCAACTCACCTCGGCTTCTTTTTTATTAGACACCCTATATTCATTAGTTTTATTGGTTTAGGTTCCCATATCGTCGCTCTAATACAACATTGTAATACCCCGCCTTATCCGGGAACCTTTAAGCAAGACCTTTCTGGGGAAGGAGAGGAGTAACACCTCGGTTTCCCGAGGTAGGATGTACCAACTTGAGTCTCAAACAATTTATGCATTATATAAGAGAAGAGTGAACAGAGGTTTACAAAATTCAAATACAACTCAAGGTCAAAAGTAAAACTCAAGATCACATGCTCAAAATCTAAGTCTACTAATCCAATAGTCAAACAAGTCCAAGGCAAAAAGAAGTGGAAACTCTAAGTGTCCATCACCAATCCCATGCAAGCACCCCGCGTCATCATAGCATATTATCATATCTTCTAGAGACCTAGTCGCCATACGCCGAAAATATCTTATGGGTCGTGGCAGATAAAACAAACAACAACGATCCGTTTACATGTACATAGTTAATCCATATATAATTTCAATATCATAATCACACATATTCGATGCCATCAAGTAGCACACCACAGTGCCATCAATTAGCACACCGTACCACCAATTGCGGTATCATAAACAATCACATCGTTAGAGGTGGCAATCGGGTCAATCAGGTCGGTTATGGGTCGGGTTCAGACAGTTCGGGTCATGTCAGGCTCGGGTTTGGTCGGGTCAAGTTGCTTATTCAGGTCGAGTCGGGTTCGGGTTGGGTCGCTTACGGGTCAGGTTAATCGGGTCAATAACTACAACAGGTCGGTTCAGTTTCGGATCGGTTGACCAATGAGTCGGGATATATTAGGTCAATATGTTTGATTAGGTCGAGACCGGTTTGGTTTCGGGTTACTGATGGGTCGAGTATTTTATATTGTCGTCTTAAATTTGAAAATTAATCGGGTCAATGGTCGGGTCGTTCTGTTAAAAGATCACTTTTGAACTTATGAATTATAATATTAGATTAGAGGAACTCGATACAAAAGATATTTGTAAAATATAAGAGTATAACACTATAAAAGTTGATGATTGTATAATTTCATTGAACACTTATGTTGCTCGACCTCGGTTATAAGTATATGACATGAGTGCCTATCCAGTGTCGGATTCGCCTATATTATGTAGTTCATAGTTTTGAACATTTGACATATGAAGTATGGCAAGGAGCTAAATGAATTACCTATGAAATATATTTTATTTATTATCTTGACGGTGATCCTACGTATTGAATATGCTCTATTAGAATGGTGTATTTGAGGTTTGGATTTTAAGATCATAATTAATAACTGTGGTCGGATTGTATGGTCATAACTCATTACTCTTTCTTCCCTTTATTATTTTCAATGGAGCCAAAACTAAACACTCTTTTTCTCACAAAGAGTTAACTTAAATTTTTCTACATATATCACTTGCAATATAATTATTAATAAGTTTAACTAGGAATATAGCGTACTAAATTTACAACTGACTATTTATTTTAAGATTACATTTTGTTTTGAAAAATAAAATAAGCGATAATTTTTTATATCAAATTTATTTACAAAAAAAACAAACTATAAAGGAATTTATATTCTTAAAAAAGATTATTTGGCTATGAGTCGGGTCGAGTTTAATCGGGTTAAAACGGGTTACATGTCGGTTCAGTTTGGTTTGGGTCGGGTCGGGTTTGTAAGTGAATCGGGTTTCAGGTCAGGTTGGTTCGGGTCACAAGTCGGTTTGGGTCAAATCATTTCAGGTTCTATCGGTTTATCGGTTAACCTTCGGGTCGGTTCAGGTCGGTTTCAGTTCAGCAAATTTACGGGTTCTATCAGGTCGGTTTTCGAATAAGTCAGGTCGGTTCTTCGGGTCGGGTCACCTTTGGCCAGCTCTACACATCGTTGTGTGTAAGGTACACGTTAGACACAGTGGGCCCTACTGTAGCTAGTTCCCCCTAGACTTAGTTCATCACCATGTGCACTGTTTCTTCCAGGGCGGAACCATGAAGACCGACGTACAAAGTCAAGATGTCAACATGTCAAAATCATATCATAATCCACATTAATCAATCACATACACATAAATCGAGTAGGATTAACCTACCTTTCACAATAACAATCATAAAGCAAGCTCAAGCACAAAAGGCTAGAAGTCATCTTCTGCAAAGTCACCACCTAAATTAACACAATAATACAAATTACTACTAATTACTACCAATTCCTAACTCAATATATACTACTAATTATAACTAGTTCTCCCAATTTCCCCCTATTCTTACAATAGCAAGTCAATAAACCATAAGTTAGGTCAACTTATCTCAGTTATGATGCTAACAATCATTAGACTATAATTTATATCCTTTTTCCCCAATTTATATGATTTTCAATAACAACTCTATAATCTTTAACCATTTCCCCAATTTTACTCTAGTAACAATAATCTAACTCAAGATAATCTCAACTTAGTAACATAAATCTCAACCTATTAATCAATCTAACTAATAATATCATACTAATTACTCTAAACCTAACTTAAAAGATGATTAGATAAAATCATAATATTAAGGATGGAGATAATTTACATAGATTGAAAAAGATGAGTGAAAGATCTATAAGATTGATTCCCTTAACAAAGCCAAGAGAAGATTAAAGACTAATTAGGGAGTAATTGTAATACCTTAGGTATTACAAGGTCGAGTTTAAGATGAACTTGTCCGAATATGTTGGAGTAGGTGTCCTCCACAATAGTGCGCCACATAATAAATCTTATTAAGGATTATAATTGGGATATTTATTGACTATATATGATTAGTCAGTTGATTAACGTAAATCAATAACGGTTGGCTGACTAGAGTTTGACGTTATTGTCGTTTGACGGCGGTGATCAACTGATCCCTTTCGTTCACACCTAAAGGATGAAATCCAAATAGTAACTAATTATTTGTATACGATACAGTTAATTAGTACATTACATATATTCGATATGTACGAGAGTTAATTATTAGAAAATGAGTTAAGAACTCAAATTCGATTAAGCTTATTTTTCAATTATGCGATAATTGACTAATACATTTATATCTTATTTTAATACGATTAAATAAGATTTAACTTAGTAATTTATCGTTAAATTACTAAATTAGTTGAGGTTTTGAGATAGAGGTAATTAGTTAATTATATTTACAAAGAGTTGTAAAATAAATTAACTAAGCATTGTGGGACCCATTATATATTGATATAATGGTAAAATATTACTTAAAATGTTATGTACATGTTATTCATTTATTTGTGTCATATAATTGTTATATGATCAAATTAACACTTAATTATACAAGATAATTAAGCATATGATTAATAAGTATTTGTGGGACAAATATCAAAAATCAAAATGGATCAAAATAGCGTTCACATGGCCGGTCATGTTGTAGTTGTTGGTGATGATGGTTGTTCTTATTCATACTCACAAGCAACATATGCTTATGACATGAATAGTAAACATGACATCATTTTATTCACTACAACACATTACCACTTTGCATGGCAATAAAATAAGAAGAAAAATATCACTCTTTTGGTGATGGTAGAACCGGACCTTGTGGCTATATATAGAACAATTGTTGTTCATTTCTTTACTACTTCATTCTTGCTTATTTGATCATACATCTCTCAAAACTCATCTTCTCTCTAAAACTCTCAAATACTAATATTTACTAAGTATTACTAGTGTATTAATATAGTCTAGTATTAGTAGTATTATATCTATCTTATTATCTAGTTAATAATAAGGGTAGATTATTTGGGTTAATCTTGGTGCAGCTTAAAGGAGATCTTTTACTTTGGAGATTGTTTGTGTTCATCCATACTTGTAGCTCAAGAACAACAAGAAGGAGTTCTTGTTGTGCCCTTATAATTTCCATATCAATGTGAGGAAATTTCTTCTCTTATATAAATGTCTTTATATTTGCATGCATGTTACATAGATCATTAAATACTAAATTAACAAGTAATTTAGAAACTAATTAGAGGAGTCTAATTAAGGTCTATGGACTTTCATGTGGTATCAGAGCTAGCTTGTAGCATGCAAGTTCATTTTGGACATTTTTTATTAAAGTTTATAATATACTAATATCAAAGAGTTTGAGTTAAAATACGATCTGACGAAATGTTTTGGTGCATGTATACCTACTTACCTCAAAATATTTTTGGTCAAATTTCGTGATTTTAGGGATTAATTTGCTATTTATTTTGATTTTTGGCGTTTAAACCGAGTTAACATGCATTTTATGAGTTAAAAGTTAACTAAAAATAGTTGCATGTTGATTCTGGCCATGAAATTTTAATATGATCTTACATGCATTTCTTACATATTTTATGTAAAATTTCGTGATTTTTACTTATGTATTGCATGTTCATTGATTTTTATACGATAAAAGTCGATAATATGAGATTATAATGTTCATAAAATTGAAACGTCCATTTCTGGTCTTGATAATTTTTTGTAAATTTTATATTATGATGTTGATACTCTTGGTGAAATTTCATAATTTGTTTCACTGTTTTACTATATCTAATGTTTTTATTTGATAAACCCATTAAATACAAAGCTATTTGTTCATAAAATTAATTTAAATTTTTTGAGCAAATATTTTTTATTTTTATAGTTCCTGGAATTGTTCCAGAATGTAAAAAATTTTTTGTTTCAAATTTTATGATGTTTATATTTTATTTTGGTTTTATTTCATAATCGTTATGATTAAACCGTAATATTTAGCAAATGAAATCAAATCGATCTAATTAATGACCAACAAAATTAGTAGTGACTAATTTTGAGTTCTAAATCATTTTAGTTAATTAGTTTGAATTTAAATGCGATTTAAATGTTGATATTGATTTTTAATGGTTAAAAATCAATGAATCCCGGAAGAACTCGAGCTACAATGAGCATGAATTGAACTTAGGACGATTTTGGCATGAATTTTGCAGCAATTTATTTTATTTATGTTTGAATGAATGAATGTCATTTATTTAATAATTTATGCAAATTTTGTACCTAGTATGGCCTAGTTATTTTTTTATATCGTTATTACCCGTAATGTAAGGGAATAACGGTTTGGTTGTTATTTTATTGCGATCTCGTATCGCCGGTTTGTATAATTTAATGATTTTATTTTATAGAATAAATGTATAATAGGAATTTGTATATTTGTATATTTGTAATTATTTTATGAAGACCGGTGACTCCCTCAAGACGGTGCCATTTTGGAAGGTGTTCCAAGTGAAGAGGCAAGGGACCAAAGAGTTGGTTTCCGAATTTGTAACTATCTAGTTAATTTTGATTAGCTAGGTGGCCATACTAGGATTTTATTGTTGCTTGATTGCTTGCTTTATTTTCGCTCATGCCAAAATCGTCACACATGCATTTTATTTACCGTGATTGTCAATTCAACGTTATTCACAAGTCACCGACTTAGTTCGCTTATAGGGAATTAATAACAAAAATTGACAAGACCTCTCACATAACTTAAAAATTGAGATTTAGCCTTACCAATTAGTAACACCTATGAACCCCGTGTTCATTAGGGCTACCACGCTCGTGGGTCCCTTTTTATCTCGGGTAAGTAGGGTGATGCGATCACAAGCCAAAATTGGATTGGACTCAACGAGATAAGCGTTATCTTGGGACTATGAGATGGATTTAGTTGAAATCCGTCAACCAAGAGTTCTAAGTGTAGAATTAGTCAAGTATTGACTTACCATTTTTAGATAAAGGTAGCATGCGATGACTATTTTTGTCTAAATATGGGTCTTGGAATCACTTATATAATTTAGTGAGAGGTCATTATATGAGTGACTTGTTTAAAATTGTTTTTACAAGTAAATTATAAGCAATGAATGTTTATTTTCCGTTGAGATTTATTTTTATTCGCGCAATGACAATTATTTATCCTTCTATGAACTTAAAAATCCGTTCAATCGTGGAAAAGGTTTCCATTATTTTATACGGTAGCATTTTGATTGCAATCTCCGTTTATACCACCGTAGCTAAAGACAAAATGAATTGTATCTTTTGATCCTCATATTAACCATTGCAAATGTCTCTTATGAAGAGTAAATGAATAAGTCACACTTAGTCAAAAGCGTTTTTGAATATTTTGTGACGCCTTCTCATTGACAATGGTACATCAAATTTTTGCTCCAAAGAAAATGTTTGTATTTTGGTATGTCGTCATAATGCTCCTTATCGAGGCTTACCTCAAAAGAGGCCAAATCAGTTGGGACGACTAGGTTAATCGATTTATTTGAAATCGTGAACAACCAAATACCGTAGTCACTTCATGAAAAGTTTATCCTTTTTGAAGGTAAAACCATGAATGAAATGAAGAATAGTCTTCACAATAATTCCAATATACTTGTCTAAGTAGAGATTCATGAAAATGAGTGGGAGCACTAAGAATGATGTTTATATTCTTAATTGTTAAGACGAGGTTCAAGAGTAGGTTGGCTCGACTTTGACACAAGGCAAGGGATAAAGGCAAGACTATTTTGAATAGTAAAGTCAAAACCCAAGCAAGGTGTCAAACCCAATTTTTGACGATTCTATTTTACAGTGTAGGACACAAGAAAAGAATCTTCCCAAAGTTTTCTAAAGAGTTAGAAATTAGGTGTAATTTTTCACCCATAATATCTATATGATCGACATTTATTTTGCTAAATGCAATTTTTGGGTATTAGACACCTATTATGGTTTTCATCAATGTATTCAATACATATAATAATGATTCGTGCGACGACTAACCATAATTAAATGTCGACCTACAAGGGAAATATAACTATTGTAGTTTTATTTCTATAGAGACATATAAAAGTTATAATGTGATCAATCTAGTTTTGGATTTAGAGGTATTATTTAATAAACGTTATTATGTACATAACCTCTAAATAAAGAATATAGTATCCACTTTTGTGTACGACACAAGTGTTTCACTTTTGTTAATAGAACAAACGTTGTATCTTAATATGCCTATACTTGGTCAATGGTTATCCCATACCAATCAAAGGTAAATCTATACTTCATCTAAACTAGTAATAATTACTTGTCATATAGATTATAAAAACTCAAAATTGGTGACCCTTATCTAATCTTAATTCTGGATTGTGTAGCACATTAAGAGGCTAGTATTGACAACTATCCCTAAACCATCTGATTTTGAATCTTATGGTGCGTGCGAATCTTGTATTCAAGGCAAGATGATTCGTTCCCTTTTTATTTAAAAGGAAATCGAACTAGTGAGTTATTGGCCCTATTACATTAGAATATGCGTGGTCCCATAACAAACACAACCAGAGATGGTTATGACTATTTCACTTTATTTACCAACGATTTAAGTAGATATTATATTTGATTCTACTTAATGAGGTACTATGAGAAATCTTTGAAAAGTTCAAAGAGCTTCAATGTGAAGTAGTTAATCACCAAGAGTATTAGACAAGGACTTACAAGTAAATCGTAAATGTAAATATCGAAGTATTGACTTTGATTTTCACCAAAAGTATTGTGAAATAGTTTCACGAGTTAACATTCTCTAACACACATTATGAGATAAGGTGTTGTTGCATAGAGATACAGAACCTTATACGATATGGTTTTGTCTTTGTCAAGTCAAAATGAGCCATTTGACTAACCTTGGGATCTTAAGATTTTTGTCTGCTATTTCTTTTCCCACCATATTAAAACACATTTAAAACAGTCTGATTTCATTCCATATACGATATGGGTAGGTAGCGTACCTAATTTATAAGTTATTTGATTGAAACAAGTGCTCAATAATCCCACATTGACCACGAGAACAAAGCGTTTGTGACTCGTGATGCTGTCTTTCAATAAAAATACGATTATTTCTTGATAAGACAGAGTGGGAGAAAATGTTTCAAGAGCCACAAACTGAGCATATGGTCCGGAAAAAGTTTTCCTCATTGCTTGTTCAGTAGTTGTTTCTTCGGAACCTAGGAGGTCAGGTGGAATTTTATCACTCCTTAATAGTGATGAAATATGTGACTTATAAAAGACTGTTTTTAGTCCCAACTTCTTGATATGGCTTAGAGTCATACGATTCGTAATGGACTCCATGTATGATGGTCAGGTATGTGATCTGTTAAATTTTACTTGAAGAAGTACGACCTCTTCAATGTATATTGATTTTTAAGATCGAAATTTGCATGGATGAACATTAAAATGTTTCATAAGATAAATTGGTAGGCAAAGAGTTTTGCACCAACCTTATTTCTTTGATCCATTCGAATATACTTAGCGATTACAGCATATCATAATAGTATGATGTCAACTGGATCTCAAGACCCACCTTCTTGAATACGATTCTAGAAGAGGTAGTATATTTTATATTCACCTGTGGGTTCGTAGATCCTAATTATCCTAAGTTAATTTGCAAGCTTAAGAGTATGACTTAAGTAAGCACAAAAGAGTTGGAATTAGTATGTCAATCATGTTGCAAAATATTTCTTGATATCTCGAGGAATTATGTTTATACATGAAATTTAGTGGGAGTAATGTGGTGTGCATCAGTCTTATATGTGGAGACATATTGATCATTTTAGATGATGGAAGATTTTGGAGAAGTAGAATACATCTTTAGATATCTGGATTTATGGAGATAAATCTAAAAGGATATTAGCATTGAGTCAAAATTCTTATATTGATAAGATCTTTGACTAGTTCAAGAAAGTTGAACACATAATAATTGATTCCTTTTGCTTCCGCTGCGGGATCAATTATATACGCTGTGATGTATACTCAATCCGACATTTCGAATGCTTTGAGTATGACGAATTATTTGCAATCAAATCCAAGTGAGAATCACTTGATAGCCATAAAGAACATCCTTAGTACTTGCGAAGGACTAAAAGATATGTTCCATGTGTTTGGAGTTTAAAATAAGTTGCGTGTAAGGGTTACACAAACTTCAGTTTCCAAACTGATCAAAGTGATTTGAAATCACGAGTTGGCTGTGTTTTATAGAAGATTTATCTGTTGGAAGAGTTCCAAACAAAAAATACTATTGGAAAGGTTCCAAGTAGGAGTGACATTTTCAAATAGAAATGTCATGTATCCGCTGGAAGTGTTCCAGGCAGTTTATCATGGCGGATTTAACAACGGAAATGGAGTACATTGCGTCATATGATGATGCATATGAAAGTAGCTTGGATTCGACAGTATTGGAGGGACTAGAAATAGTTCATATAGCTGTATATCCTATCCCCTTATACTGGTAAAACAGTGGGAGCTACCTTTAGGCCAAGAGTCCTAAGTCTAGATTCAAATCTAGACACGTACTCAGAAAGTTTTATGTAATATGAGATTACGTAGACAAAGAGAAATAGCAATCAGAACGATGGAAAGATGCAAGTATTGCTGATCCATTAGCCATGCTTTTTGCAGGTTGAACATGATAGTCATGTCATTTCAATGGGGATTGAAATATGTACCTGAATTGCTAAAGATTATAAGATATGAAATTATTGATAGCGTATCAATTTTTTCCAAATATTTGATAATCGCATTCATTGTTAGAGTTTCATTAAAAACTCCTTTATTTAGTTTGACTAAATTTTAATACTTTGTTTATCCGAATTGGTTGAAAGAAAGGTTGAACCCAATTCAAGTGAACAGGACGAACTTAGTATTTTGTCCCTAGTCACTCAATGAGGTGACGTCTCGAAATGACTAGATTGTAAGTCGATCGATGGTTGGTTCAGCACCATGGGGTCATGGATATGACTGGTCGTTTACATAGACAGACTGTATGACACTCTGTCGGACTGTGACATTGTAGAGACCCTTAAATCAATTATTTGATGCCTGGTCGTGGCAGGGTCTTCTATCTTATTCCTATAAGTCGATTCTTTTGACTGGTGACCGTCTATCTGAGTCGGTGCAGTTTCCCGTCCGATTTGGGTTTTGGTTGTATGTTCTAGGTCTGGTGCCGTAAATGAGTGCCGATGGACTTCTTCCTGGTATCATGGTGATCTGCATCATACAGAGTAGATGGGATCAACAGAATTGTCCACCCACGTTGGGGTAAAAACATCTTTATTCCACTCAGGAGTAGTACTGTAAAGTGCCGTAGTCCAAGCTCGGAAAGAGATCTATGGTAGATTTTCCGGTCAGACGTTACTCTCTCTATCTAGAAAACCACTCTAGCTATTGGTCAATCGCAAGTGTCGACCTGGAAGACACCTTGCGTTGAGTGGGAGAATGTGATAAAGAGACAAGAGAATCGGTGACCACACTTGTGTCAGACAAGTGGGAGATTGTTGGAGTAGGTGTCCTCCACAATAGTGCGCCACATAATAAATCTTAGTATGGAATATAATTGGGATAATTATTGACTATATATATGATTAGTCAGTTGATTAACGTAAATCAATAACGGTTGGCTGACTAGAGTTTGACGTTATTGTCGTTTGACGGCGGTGATCAACTGATCCCTTTCGGTCACACCTAAAGGATGAAATCCAAATAGTAACTAATTGTTTGTATACGATACAGTTAATTAGTACATTACATATATTCGATATGAACGAGAGTTAATTATTAGAAATTGATTTAAGAACTCAAATTCGATTAAACTTATTTTTCAATTATGCGATAATTGACTAATAAATTTATATCTTATTTTAATACGATTAAATAAGATTTAACTTAGTAATTAATCGTTAAATTACTAAATTAGTTGAGGTTTTGAGATAGAGGTAATTAGTTAAATATATTTACAAGGAGTTGTACAATAAATTAACTAAGCATTGTGGGACCCATTATATATTGATATAATGGTAAAATATTACTTAAAATGTTAAGTACATATTATTTATTTAATTGAGTCATATAATTGTTATATGATCAAATTAACACTTATTATACAAGATAATTAACCATATGATCAATAAGTATTTGTGAGACAAATATCAAAAAATCAAAATGGACCAAACTAGGCCATAATGGACCGGTTTTGGAAGTAGTTACATGGTGATGATTTTGTTCTTATTTTTACTCTTTAGTTACTTTTTGAAAGTGACATAACAAGTATAAAACCATCATCATATTTTCTACAACACTCCACTCAAATGCATGTGAACAAATCAAACAAAATAAGAGTCATTTTTTGACTACAAGGTCCGGCCAAAATGGCCTTTAAAATGATCAATTTGTTGTTCATTTTTGACCACTTGATTTTGTGCATTTGTTATACTTCTTTCTAAAATCCTTCTTCTCACTAAAACTCTCATATACTAATATTTCCTAAGTATTACTAGTGTAGTAATATTGTCATAATATTAATAGTATAATATCTATCTTATTATCTAGTTAATAATAAGGGTAGATTATTTGGTGTCATCTTGGTGCAACTTGAAGGAGGTCTTCTAGTTTGGAGATTTCATGTGTTCATCCATATTTATAGCTCAAGAACAACAAGAAGGAGTTCTTGTTGTGCCCATATAATTTTCATATCAATGTGAGGAAATTTCTTCTTTTATATAAATGTCTTTATATTTGCATGCATGTTACATAGATCATTATAAACTAAATTAATAAGTAATTTAGTAAATAATTAGAGGAGTCTAATTAAGGTCTATGGACTTTCATATTATACTTGGATTTATGATATTATAGTAGTAACTTTTTATCTTCCCTTTCATTCATAAAATCTTTCTTCTTCCTTCAAATAAATTATTGAAATCAATGCTAGATTAATTACAAAATATTCTTATATAACTCTCATAACAATAACCCGATTTTCATTTTTATTCAAAAAAGTGGTAGGTAAAGTATATACATTTAAAAAAATTAATTCGGTTTTTATTCTTATTTTGTTTTAAATTAATAGTTAGAATCTTACTTTGTTAATGTTTTTTCTGATTGTATTCAAATTGCAAGAGAATGGCATACTCACATATCAGTAGCATTGCATTAAATTGAAAAATAATGGTTATGGATTTTCTTTACACTTTTCTTTTGGTTTGTATACTCTTTCATTTTTGTTGGTTTTTTTTCTTTTCTTTTATTATTGTGTATGTGCAATATCAAATGGTAGTATGAGTGTATGATAAGTGCGTGGTGACATTGTTACACTATATATTCTAATCCTTGATATTAATTAGAAATTTTTTGTAAATTGAACAAAATTGTCTTTCAGTACTCTTTCGCGCATTTTAGCTTTCCGTGTAACACTTCTTTTCTATTTGTATTTTATGTCAAACAGGTTATAAATCAAATGTCTTAGTCGACGTGTTGAAGTATGCCGCAAGGATGTCAATTTGATCTTTTAACAGTGCCCAATGTGGAGTATGTAATAGAATATCTTGCATGGTTATTGGTTGGAAACAAATGCTCATTCTCCAATTCGTTTTTCCAACTTCAAATGCTTTCAAGCCTTTAAATCATTTTTTTCCACTAAGTATCTTTTCTCATTAATTAAGAAAGCTAATAATTTTTACGAGGATAGTTTTTATTGTAATTTTGTATGAGTGAAAAAAAAGCATCTATCCTTAAATCTCATCGAACATATATGTTTAAATCTCTATTGATTATGGTATTTCGGAAAATTTGTACTTAGTTTGGCTAATTTTTTACTACATATAATTGTCAAGTGCCCCTGTAGGGTACTACTCCTAACTTTCCTCTCTTACTCTTACTTTCACTTTTAATGATATATGTACTACGAAGTATATTACTAGAAAATAAATATGACTTAGTAAAATTATGTATCTTTACTTCCTTGGAATAGAATTTGAAATTGCTCACATGCATAAAAGTCACCAATAATAAGAAATGTATAAATCCTTCTGATAACTGAAAAGAGATACATAAATGAAACTAGAATGATATTATTGTTCAACCGATACATTTTCTCGTGTATCATCGCTAAAAAAATTTCTCACATCAAATTTATTTTAAAGTTTATTAATTGAGTATTGTTTCTAAATTTTATTTGTATAAAGCAACAATTTATTAACTTCTTTCTAATAGTTTTATTACATTATTTAGGTCTTTCACTATAAACTATGTTTTTGTATAGAAATGTCGATTCATTAAGTAAACAACCAAGTCGTGAAGGTATAAGAGAAAAAGATAAATATCATATGTCCAATAATGTTTTATCCTACAATTCATTGGTAAGTAGTAACTCTTTTTTTTTTAAATAAGTTAAAGTAGAAAACTCTCTCCTTATTTTAATAAGGAGTTAAACCTCAACACTACAAGTTCAACGATGTGTATGTACAAAATTTTATTTTCATAGGCTGATTTTTTAATTTTATAAATAAAAAGGTTGAGACATGTGTATAAATATGATAGTGATATGCGCACACATATTTAGCAGCAAACTGCACAAATAAATAGAAAATAAGCTTCCAAGAAAAGTTGGTACAAATTATACTCTATATATACTATGTGATTCAATAGTGGGCCAATAAACTATATGAATACTATCGTTCAACTAAGGGATATACAAAAGTCATTTCACAAATATTTTTGCCAATACGTTGGAAATTCATTGAGCTTAAAAGGGAAGATGTTACAAAGTTGACGAATTGAGAGAAATTGTAGGTGTATTTGCTAAAAAAGTTTTAACAATTTTCGTTACATTAAAAAAAACCTATAATTTTAGCCTAATTAATAAGATAAAAATAAGATAAAAATAAACCTACATATTATTCATATCGTCTTTAATAACTAAAGACACTGTGTAAAATTCAGTAATAAAATATTATTATTATTATCCAATCATTTAAAGATTATACATGTTTATTTACATTAATTTACCTTTTTCTTTTCACTAGAATATGTTACTCCGTATATAATAAGGATTAGTACTAAATGTCCACGCTTTTGTTTCTTTGCTAGAAAAAAATAGGGCCAAAGTTTTAAGAACGCACCAAAATGATAATAGAAACAAAAAATTAAGTACCAAACTCATCCCGTGTATTGCACGGGCACAAAAACTAGTTATAAATATAAAAGTTAAATGCTATTTAACTCGTTTTAATATTAGGAGGGATATATAGAGAGTAATTAATTCCAAACTAGCATAAATTATGTGCTAAAGCACGGTATTTTTTAGATTTTACATTTATATAGAGTTTTCTCGTGTAAATTATTTGCATAAAGTAATTGTACTTTTATTTTTATATAAGATACTAAATATAATATTAGTAAGAGGTGGAAAAATAAAGTTATAATCTTCATTCTATTAAAACAAGAACATTTAAAGTCACCACATTGATCCACCTCATCATGTTAGTTTTCTTTTTCTTTTTTTTTCTCTTTTTTTGTCTTTATTCTTTTTTTCCGCATTTTATGTATCAGTTTGCTTTTTTACACTAAAGAAATACAATAATTTGAACATGCAACTTTTTAATAATCTTAAATTATGAATTAAAGCTTTAAATTAATAATAAATTACATTGATATGCCAAAAATCCTGAAAATTAATAATTTAAAATTACAATCAACAAAAAATTACTCAATTATATAATTTCATCTTACACCGTTTTACTAAAGCAAAAAATAAAATTCAATAAATAAGTTCATAAGAACCCACCACTTTAGTTAGATTATTTAAAAATCAGCCAGTTAATAAATATTAGAGAATTTATGTGATATCATTCTAATTTGTAAAATATGAACATTAATTACTCAATGCATGCATTTAACAAACTATATAACTGTTAATCTATAAAGTACAATATGGATCTAGAATGTCCCGTATCAAAATAAAATTCGAAAAAATGATTTTTAAAATGAAAAAAATATAAAACTCCACAAAAAATACATTCTTTTGAACTTATCTTCTTTAATTTGGTTTTAGAAAAATACGAAAAAAAATTACTTACGTATTCTAAATCTCTCACTAAATATTCACACTACAATCTACTCGGATAGATCTAATAAATTTATCGAAGTGCCATTTTTTATGTGTTACGAGCATAAAACCATTAAAAAATCGCCTTAGTTAGACTAATTACATGCATAAAAAATACTTACGTTATAACCAAAAAAGGAATACAAATTTACCATGTAGATTAGAAGCATTTAAAATTATATCCGTCATTCCAAATGTAAAATGCAACATACATAACATTGTAATGTACAATGGATAATTTTTTTTTATTCAAATTAAATTGTTTTTAAATTTATTGATTATATAAACAAAGGATAATTAGAGAGAGGAGAGTAGAAGAAGATAGAAAAATAGAGAGGCAGGCGATATGGAGGGAATGAAGATAGTCGGTCTTTTAGTGACGTAGGATTTTGGTGATTGGAATGGTGAGATTATATATGGTCATATGGTGGTACATATGGATTCTCAGTAAGTCCTGCTTAAGGCGGTACTATTCGTCTTAAGTTTAACACGGGTCAAACAAAACCATATAGTCGTAATAAAGACAAAACTTTTTGTATTTTTCAGGGAACACGTGGGATGATTTGATATGTATTTGACCAATGTTAAGTTTAAGATTGATAATGTTCGTCTTAAATAAAATTTGTGATGGATTATTTGTAGTGTTTGGGCTTTGTTTATTTCTCAGTTCGGCCTAATTCAAAATAGATTGTACCCGTATAATTATAAACTCATCCAACTAACATGAGCCGAAATCATGTCGCTAAAGTTAGTTAAGTTAAAATGTGTAAATGTGAATGAATAATCGTGTTATTTTCATTTTGCCGATGTTACATGTAACGATATTGCTTATTTTCTTCATTTTCCAGATTATTTTATAATATGAATATATCGAACATACACATCTTAAATTAAAAATAAAAATAAAACTATACACAAGTTGTCAAGTTATATTAATTTATTATTCATACTATATTTTTTATTTTATAGTTGATAAGAGTCTACAATCAATACGGCTGATTTGGAAATAAGTCAATAATTATTGTCCAATACTCAAGTTCTCTACTCTCGGATATTACAAACGTCTCTCTAACGTATTTGATACTGTGTTTTGCAAAGTAATGATGTTTACACAAAATATACTATAATTTGTAAGTTTATTAGATTTTTTCAACTATTTGTAAATGATAGGAAGTATTGTTCGAAGTTTCAATTTTAATTAACAGTTATTGAAATTTTATATCAATATTTATGCATTAAATCGAATATTTTATATACCAAGCCCGTGCAATTTTGCACAGGTGTAAAACAAAGCATTTTTAAAATAATGCTCAAATAATAAGTATTTATTGTTTTGGGTCGGCTTTAAAACTATTTATCAAAATGGTGTCCACGTAGGCTCGGATTTCGCGACTCAAAAATACGAAGGAAACACGCTATTGACAATGGCGTGTTTCTAGTGAGTAGAAAAATGCAAACTTACAAAAATGGATTAAAGCAAACACGCCAATGGGAATGGCGTGTCTCTTTCACAGTATCAAATTTTTTTTTTTGAACTTTTTTTTTGGAATAAAATAAAATAAAATAAAATACACGCCATTGGGAATGGCGTGTTTGTTCCGTGTTCCAGGTTTTGAAAACCCGAGCCTACGTGGACACCATTTTGATAAATAGTTTTGAAACCGACCCAAATGACAAATACTTGTTTTTTGAGCATTATTTTAAAAATACTTTCGTGTAAAACTAGTATATTAATAATATTCAATTAATATTGTTTTTCAAATATTTTTAGGTGTGTGATAAAATATTGCAATGGATATGTGGTGATAGTAGCACTGAATATATGTAATTGATATAGAAAATTATGATTCTTATTTTTTGTGCAATAATAACATTAAGTCTTGCTAGATGACTCTCCGTCTAAAGCTTAAGACGACGGGCTAAGTATATCAAGTGGTAGGTAATAAAGACAAAAGTTTTGGTATATCTTTGGCAATAAGGTAGGTGATTTGATATGTATTTGACCCGTCTTAAGCTTAAGACGAAGTGTTCATCTGAAATGATAATTTGTGCAATAATAATTACAAATTTTCCTCATGATTGTGCGTGGGCCCGAATTCTCGGCAAAGATAATTACAAAAAGTTTCAGTAATGATTGAATATACAGTTGGTCTTGCTTCAGACGGACCATTTTGGTCTGAAGCAATAAGACGGGATTTTGTAACCACTTTACAGTTAGATATAACCACTATTGAAAACAAGTTGATATAAGCTGTGGTTACATTTTATCAAAAAGTGGCAACATAATCACGTCTTATTTTTCAGAAGGAATTAGTCCATCTGAAATAAGAATTTGTGTTGAATATAAGCTTAACTAAAGATGCACACTATTTTTCAACAACCAACTCAAAAGAAAAAATATTAATCTTAATCTTTTATATATACGAAAATTCTTTCTCTTTTCTTTGCTCTTTTCAATCCCTCTATTTTTTACACCCATTAATAAAAGAACGCAGTTGCTAAATCCTACACAAATTTTTACTGTATCCTACACATTTTACCACTTATTTCCATTCATACCCTTCCATATAATAAACAAAAAAAAAACTAAATCCTAAAACTATCAGATCCCACGACCACTTCTCCCTGACCACCCCTCCCTTCAACCCCATTCCCCCTTACTCATCTCCAGCGCCGTCGGTGGTTGTCAATTGTCAGTTGTCACCGACCCTCATAACGCCGTCTCCCCCTACCCACTCTCCATGACTCGAGTCGTCGTCCGTTGTCAGGAGTCACCGCCTCTCCGTTGAACCCATACGCGCAGCCGTTAGGGGCTTGTGTGTCCACGTCGTGGCGGCGTCAAGAGCCGTCAAGCGGTAGTGTGCGTGAATGGGTGATCGACGTGGGGATAGGGCGTGGAGGGGTGGTCGACGGCGACGGTGTTAGGAGGGTGGTGGGTGGGGATATTGGTGCGGGAAGGGGATCCAAGATTGATTTTTTGTTGGGCGTCTTTCATTTCTCTTATTTCTCTCTCTCATTTCTGTCATAGGGCTGAGAAATTAGAAGGGTACATTCGGAAAAAGGGAGACATATGTGCGGGATTGAGTAAAATAGTGTGCGGGATTTAGCAACTCCCTAAAAGAATTAACATCAAGTCTTGCTTGCGACGGACCGACCCGTCGCAAGTTTGCGACGGGCATGGGCGTAGGCGCTAAGGAGCAAGGGGTAGCAGCCGCTACCCCAAACAAAAAAATATTAGTTAAGGAGTCGATTTTCCGCTACCCCAAATCTGATTAATGAAGGAATAATTATAAGTAAATGCATAACTTTAAAATAAATTTATTGTGGTCTAGTGGTAAAGTAAGAGGTTTTTGATAACATGTCTAGTGTTCAATTCCCATAGTTATCATTTTTATTGTTTTTTTTCTTCTTTGTTAATACTCTCATTAAATATTCCTTTGAATGGATGGGAATTCTAACCAAAACCATCAATTAAGGTCCCTTATTAAGAAAGTTATTTAATAGTTAAATTTTTCTTTTCAATTTATTATTTTTCTTAAATTTTCAAAAAGTTGATGTTCATTATCTTCGAGTAGTACAAAAGAATTAATTTTTGTATGAATGACGGAGTGTAAAGTACAAATCAAAATTATTGTCGGAAAATAAGGTAAAACATAAGTTGTTGAGTAATAAAGAAAATGGAATTTTGAAAAATATTTTTAACAAAATTCTTTGTGATTACAAAGAGAGAATCAAAATAAGTTTTAAAAAAAATTAAGATAAAAGTTGAATCTTAAAATGAAAGTTTCTAAGCCATTAAATAGCATTTATTTGATTGTTAATTGTGATTTATAATTTTGATTTTTATATGTTCAATTGTACATAGCCATAAAATTCTCACGGTACCATCGTACTTTGACAATTTACCCGAAATGCCCAAAATTTTGGCCCGAAAAACTTTAAGTGGCCATAAATCGTGTTTTCAAACTCGGAATATCACGATTTTTTTTTCAATTGTTGATTGTGATTTGTAATTTTAATTTTTATATGTTCAATTGTACATAGCCATAAAATTCTCACGGTACCCTCGTACTTTGACAATTTGCTCGAATTGCCCAAAATTTTGGCCCGAAAAACTTTAAGTGGCCATAAATCGTGTTTTCAAACTCGGAATATCACGATTTTTTTTTCAAATCGTTCATCTTTCCGAGAACTACGATTTGAAAAAAAAAATTGGCGAGTTAAGAATTCGTGACCAAGAGATATGGTCACTCAAAGTTTGTTCGGTGAAAAAAACTTTGACATACAAAAACTTCTAGCCACGAGATCCAAATACGACCATTTTTTTCAAATCGTAGCTCTCGGAAAGATGAACGATTTGAATTTTTTTTTTATCATTTTAGGAGTTTGCAAAAACGAGTTATAGCCTGACGCGGGAGCACTAAAAGAAAATGAAAATGAAGTCTTGATTAGTCGAAATGTAACTCACATTTCTGAAGGTTTCAAAATGGGCTCAAATCAAGTTAACATGATAACATGGTGGAAGGACAACAATAGTGGCAGCAACTAATTTCTGTTTTACTAATTTCCTAATTTAATAATAAGGAGCAAATAAAATAGTGTGGTGATCTTATTTAATAATAAGATAGTGTTCACACTATTTCCTAATTTCTATCTAGCTATTTTAAGGTAAGTACTAGTAGTATAAGTATCAAGCTATGTAATCTGAATTATTCACATAATTGAGAATTGAATTCAAGTTATTACTTGTTTGTTCTTATTAGCTTGCGAGTTTTAAGTTCTATTATTTACTTCTTGCGAGAGGGAAATAATAACCATTCTTCCTTGCGAGGTTGAATTTGTGTTTGCTTGATATCTTGCGAGGTTGAGAGTTTAAACACGAGTTGGTCAAGTTGTCTTGCGAGATCACTTGTCTAATTCAAGTCTTACTTGAGTGATCTTGCGAGATTGTCTTAGCTAATTCATATCTTTTCTATTTTTTTTCGTTCCAACACATATAAAAACCACAAAAATACAGTTAATTCCGCTGCAACATAAATACAGAAAACAGAAAAAAAAAACAGTCCTTTGAATTGTTCAGTTTAAAACCGAGCAGTTTTACATCAATTTGGTTACCATAGCTAGTTTTTGATTTATTTCTTAACAAATAACTTCTTGGGAGGACGTGACAATGCCAGAGAATACAGAATCAAGTGGAGATAACACATCGTTTCAAGATCAACTGAACGCAATGAATGGAAAAGTGGATGAATTAGGCTACACAATAAAAGAGTTCATGAAGATGTATACCCAAGATCCAAAAGGTCATGGTACGATGCCGAGTAGAAGTAGGTCTGAAGAGAGTTCAGATTCGGAAAAGGAAAGTGTGATCTCCAAGAACAAGAAGGAAAGAAGAAACGATGATGACCGAGGCCTAAAGCTTGACATACCTGATTTCAATGGTGATTTAGATCCAGAGAAGTTTATGGATTGGATTAGGCAAACGGAACGAGTCTTTGAATACAAGGAGTATGATGAGCATAAACAATTCAAGGTAGCTATTCTTAAACTTACTAAATATGCATCTTTATGGTATGAAAACTTGAAGAAATAACGAAAGAGAGAAAAGAAGAGTAAGATCGATACTTGAGAGAAATTGAAGAAACACCTGATGAAGAGGTTCTTACCTAAAGATTATGAACAAGAGAACTACCTAAAGTTGCAAGCCTTATCACAAGAAAATCTGTCTGTGGCCGAGTATATCAAGGAATTTGAGAAGATGACGATGCTTTGTGACCTAGAATAAAAGGAAGAGCTTAGAGTTGCAAGGTTCATCAAAGGACTCACACCCTCACTTTCTAATAGGGTTGAGGTGCAAATCTATGAAGGGTTTGATGATGTATGTCGACTAGCCCTAAAATTTGAGAAACATGACAAAGCAAGGAAACCTTATGCTTATTCAAGGAGTACAAGTGTTAGCACAAGTTCTTATTCTAAGCCAACACCTAGCAAGCCTAAGGAGACCATAAAAGAGGATGTGAAAGACAAAGGAAAAGGAGTAGCCATAGAGCATAGGGGTGGTTCATTGAGGCGGTGTTTCAAGTGCCAAGGCTATGGGCACATAGCAAACGAATGTCCACAAAAACGGGTACTTACCATTCAAGATTTGTGTGGACTAGTTCCTGAATTTGTCACGCCTGAACAGATTTCCAATATGTCCGAAATTGACGAAAGTGAAGAAGAGGATGTGGCTTATGATGTTGATCCATTGAGTGAAGAAGAATGCTTGGTTATTCGAAATCTTCATGTGGAAACAAGCCCAATTGAGGTCGATCAAAGAGAACAAAACTTTCACACTCGATGTAAGGTTCATAACAAAATTTGCAATCTTATCATTGACAGTGGTTCTTGTACTAATGTGGTGTCCAAGGAATTGGTTGATGAGCTAAAACTTCAAACGAGAAACCATGGGAAACCTTACAAGTTACATTGGTTGAATGGAGACAATGGTATACAAGAAAGGAAGCAAGCTTTAATTTATTTAAACTTGGGACCTTATAATGATGAAATTTGGTGCGATGTGATTCCTATGAGTGCGTGTCATATTCTATTGGGACGACCATGGCAATTTGATCGAAAGGTTGAGCACGATGGAAGAACCAATGTGTATAGCGTGACTAAAGGCAAAACAACATTCAATTTAAAGCCTTTACCACCTAACAAGGTCAAGGAGTTGAAATCAAAGAAGGGAAGCTTATTCATGGAGGCTCAAGAGGTTGAAGAGGCGTTGGCTCGTGGAGAACCAACTTATATTCTAATGGTGCGAGATTTGGATGGAAAAGAACAAAGTGACAGCCGTGAGGTTCAAGGGCTGTTAAAAGAGTTTTGCGATGTCTTTCCTGATGATTTGCCAAAGGGACTACCTCCTCTTAGAGGTATTGAACATCAAATAGATCTAATTCCAGGAGCTTCGTTGCCAAACAAACCGGCTTATCGTTGTAATCCCGAAGAAGCAAAGGAATTGCAAAGGCAAGTGCAAGACTTGATCGATATAGGTTATGTCCAAGAGAGCCTAAGTCCTTGTGCCGTACCAGCTTTGTTGGTGCCCAAGAAAGATGGGACATGGCGAATGTGTATCGATAGTAGAGCGGTGAATAATATCACTATCAAATACCGCTTTCCTATGCCAAGTTTGGATGATATGTTAGATGAGTTAAGTGGATCACGAGTGTTCTCTAAATTGGATTTGCGAAGTGGATATCATCAAATGAGAATCCGTGAAGGGGACGAGTGGAAGACAGCGTTCAAGACTAAGCAAGGGTTGTATGAATGGCTCGTTATGCCATTTGGTCTTTGTAATGCTCCAAGTTCATTTATGAGATTGATGAATGAGGTGCTAAGACCGTTTTTGAACAAGTTCGTCGTGGTGTATCTTGACGATATTCTGATTTATAGCAAGAACAAAGAAGAGCACTTAGAACATCTTCGTGTAGTGTTCGATATGTTACGAAAACAGAAGCTATTTGGGAAGATGGAGAAGTGTACGTTTATGGTGCCTAGTGTGGCGTTCTTAGGGTACATTGTTGGCAAGGATGGTATAAGCATGGATCCATCCAAAGTAGAAGCTATAAAAGCAAGGCCGGTTCCTAAGACAACAACTGAAGTTCGTAGTTTTCATGGATTGGCTTCGTTCTATCGAAGGTTCATTCAAAATTTCAGTTCGATTATGGCGCCTATGACAGAGTTGACGAAGAAGAGTGAATTTGTGTGGACACCTAGTGCACAAAAGGCATTCGATGAGGTAAAAGCTAAACTTAGTTCCGCACCTATTTTAACACTTCCAAATTTTGATAAGTTGTTCGAAGTTGAATGTGATGCGAGTGGAGTAAGGATTGGGGCTGTTTTGGTACAAGAGAAACGACCAATTGCCTATTTTAGTGAGAAATTGGGTGGAGCTCGTTTGAATGATTCGACTTATGATAAAGAGTTCTATGCCATTGTAAGAGCTTTGGATCATTGGAGTCATTATTTGAGGCCTAAACCGTTTGTGCTACATTCGGATCATGAGGCATTGAAGCATATTCATGGGCAACAAAAATTGAATCCTAGACATGCCAAGTGGGTTGAATTTCTACAATCTTTTACTTTCTCATCAAAGTATAAGACAGGAGCTTCAAATATAGTTGCCGATGCATTATCTCGAAGGCATACATTATTGATTGAGTTGGATGCAAGGATGCTTGGGTTTGAACATATCAAGGAACTGTGCAAATCTGATCCGGAGTTCTCAAGGGATATTATCGAACCAACGGGGTTGTATTCGGTCCAAGATGGTTATCTATTCAAAGGTAATCGACTATGCATTCCTAATGGGTCGATTCGTGAGCTATTGATTTGAGAAGCTCATGGTGGTGCTATTGCTGGACACTTTGGAGTGAACAAGACACTTGACATAATAAGTGAACATTTCTTTTGGCCTAAGATGAGCAAGGATGTGCAAGAGATCGTGTCAAAGTGTGTGGTGTGCCAAAAGTCGAAGAGCACGTTTAAGAAGGGATTATACACGCCCTTGCCCGTGCCTACGCAACCATGGAACGAGGTTAGTATGGACTTTATACTTGGTTTACCTAGAACTCAAAGAGGAAAGGATTCGATTATGGTTGTTGTGGATCGATTTTCGAAGATGGCTCATTTTATTCCATGTCACAAAACCGACGATGCTACAAAAGTTGCTGAACTTTATTACAAAGAGATTGTTCGATTACATGGTATACCTCTTACTATTGTGTCGGATCGAGATGTTAAGTTCTTAAGCTATTTTTGGAAGACATTATGGAGGTTGGTTGGAACAAAGTTGCTATTTAGTACGTCTCATCATCCACAAACTGATGGACAAACCGAGGTGACAAATAGAACTTTGGGAAGCTTGTTGAGGGGTTTGGTTAGTAAGACTACCAAGGATTGGGATGTTAAGCTAGCTCACGCGGAGTTTGCTTATAATCGAACACCTTCAATGACGACAGGAAGATCACCATTTGAGATTGTCTATGGGGTGAATCCGTATCTTCCTATTGATTTGGTTCCTATACCAAAGAAAGATGTGTTGAGTTTCGAAGCTAAGGAAAGACAAGCTGCGTTTCTTCGTGTTTGTGAGCAAGTTCGAGCACAAATCGAGAAATCAAATGCTAAATACAAGGAGAAAGCGAATAAACATCGAAAACAACCTGTTTTCAATGTTGGAGATTTAGTGTGGTTACACTTGAGAAAGGAGCGATTTCCATCAAAGAGGAAGAATAAATTGATGCCTAGAGCCGATGGACCATTCAAGATACTTGAGTGCTATGGGACTAATGCCTACAAGTTAGAATTGCCGAGTGAGTATGGAGGTGTAAGTGCAACATTCAATGTTGGGGATTTGTCACCATACTTGGACGACGATAATTTGAGGTCAAATTCTCAAAAAGAAGGGGAGAATGCGGGAGCACTAGAAGAAAATGAAAATGAAGTCTTGATTAGTCGAAATGTAACTCACATTTCTGAAGGTTTCAAAATGGGCTCAAATCAAGTTAACATGATAACATGGTGGAAGGACAACAACATTGGCAGCAACTAATTTCTGTTTTACTAATTTCCTAATTTAATAATAAGGAGCAAATAAAATAGTGTGGTGATCTTATTTAATAATAAGGTAGTGTTCACACTATTTCCTAATTTCTATCTAGCTATTTTAAGGTAAGTACTAGTAGTATAAATACCGAGCTATGTAATCTGAATTATACACACAATTGAGAATTAAATTCAAGTTATTACTTGTTTGTTCTTATTAGCTTGCGAGCTTTAAATTCTATTATTTGCTTCTTGCGAGATGGAAATAATAACCATTCTTCCTTGCGAGGTTGAATTCGTGTGTTCTTGATATCTTGCGAGGTTGAAAGATCATACACGAGTTGGTCAAGTTGTCTTGCGAGATCACTTGGTTAATTCAAGTCATAGTTGAGTGATCTTGCGAGATTGTCTTACCTAATTCATGTCTTTTATTTTTTTTCGTTCCAACACATATAAAAACCACAAAAATACAGTTAATTCCGCTGCAACATAAATACAGAAAACAGAAAAAAAACAGTTCGTTGAATTGTTCAGTTTAAAACCGAGCAGTTTTACATCACTCCCTCACAAACTTTATCTCACTCTTATTCTCCAAAGGATGTTGAACACTCTATTTCTCTATTTGGAACAAGAAGTATCCTCACCAATTGACTCTTATTTTTCTTTCTCTTTTGTTGTGTATGTTAAAATACTACCACTACTACCTATTTATATTAAGTGACTCTCAAAACTCATAACAAGTCACTAGCTGTTGTAATTAAAAATAATTTTATAACCACTTATGCATTATATGTTCCATCTTGCAAAACATAAACAATATACGTATTTGCTTGTGAAACATTCAACACTTTATTTAAACATTTACATTTGGAGTTTGGGGAGATTAATCCAGCACTCATAAAATTTAAAGTCAACTTTAAAATTAGATTGAAGCAAAAAGAAGTTAAAGAATGTTACCCAGGAATAATCTTTGATCAAACGAAGACCTGCTAATTATTTTAAAATAAAATACATCAACTATATTTTGATTTCTGCAAGACTAAATAATAAAAGCATACGATAATGTCATAGTTTTGGAAATTAATCTGAACTGATAAAAAATAACGGAATTTAGATTAAGAAAAATTAAATTAGTAAAGTCTCAGAGTTATAGGGGAAATCCAAGCAAAATTATATCATCAAAATGTAAGTAGAAAATTAAGTAGAAAAGACATGAGTAAAAACGTTATAAAGTAATTAAATATGATAAATAAACATTATGACTTAACAAACCTCATAAATTGGATGTGTTGCTTAGATTGATAAATGAATAATATGGATAGAAAAATGGCTGCTTAAGCAATAGTGAATTCCGAGAAAATTGTATTTAGTATTTAATTATTCGTACACAAATTCTTTATTAAATCCATTGTTTTAGTTGAGTGGTTGAAGAGTAAAAAGAAATTTTGATACAATAAAGGACTAACATTGATTGATGATCGATGAATGTAGGACACACCAACACCGCATGCATTGATTTTAATATCGAGTTAACACACTAAATTACTTTGTTAATTGGCTATAACTTCATTTACCCACTTTGTAACACAGTGTAGCCATAATAAGTCATTTTGTCCATTTTATTTTCCTAATGAAAGTACATATTAAAAAATACTCATTCAATTTTTCTAAGACATATTATTAGTATCAATTAACTTGTAAATGTTGTATATTTTGTTTGATATAACATATATTATTATTTTGAATAATTTTTCTTAGACATATTATATTCTTATAAGGCTTAATATTCTTTTTAAAAAAAAAAATTGGTCCCTTAAATTTATCATTTTGACCATTTTTTTCCTGATATTTTATAAAGCGGATAATATATAACAATCACCTATTCTTAGCTCTTTAGAACGAGTAATAAACAACTACTAGTTTTAAACCCGTGCAAAAAAATGCACGGGACGTAATAACAGATGCTATTATTGAATACAACGACATATAAATAAGCGTGATTAAATGTTTAATTATCATGACAATATAATTAGTCTACATTTGGAAAACCAAAATCGATAGACATATAATTTAAGTTACTAATCACTAACATCTGATACAAATATTGTTAGAAAGTGTACCACTTGTAAGATCGAATAATAGATGACAGTTGGTATATCTTGAATCTTGTGTTGTAGTATTAAATTCACGTGGATATTGATCATTATTTTCAGTACAATTAAAATCTATACATATAATATATACTCCGTAATATATAGTTGTTATATTAATAATTTGAAGCATATATTTCAAGATATTATACACAGATAAAAGTGTTAGTGTTATGTGTCATGAAATTTTAGTAATTAATTTAAATATTAGACAAAATAATAAGCAACTACCATTAGATAATCAATATATATCTCTTATAATATGAATCGTGTTACATTATTTCATGAATACTCAATATATGGGCCAAACTGACATAGATTTAATGATGTGAAGAAACGACAAAAAAATTAACTTCCAAGTATGTAACACATAACACCACACAATTCAAAACTTTACCCATTACCCCATATAATAGCTCTAAATAAACCCTAACCTTCTCCATTTTCTTTTCATCTCTCGTCTCATCTCACTCCCTATCATTTCTACTAATTTCAAAAATAAACTCAAATCATCATTTCCTTCCTTCCTAATCTCACATAACATCACTCCTCTTATCCCTTCATTTGTTTGGCTAACCTCAATATAATCTCATACAAATCACATAACATATATCAAATTATCAATTATTGAAATCCCACATAAACAATGCCCAACCATTATTTTTTTTTATTGAATTACAACTTCACATGTGGTTCAATTTTTTTTTGTTTTTTGCGTAGATCGATCTTTAGTGTTAATTTTTTGTGATTTATTTTACTGACCTTAGGTATTTTATTTAATCGAATCATTAGAACTAACCATAGCGCAATAGTTTCAATACGTTTCTGACGTTTTTTTGCTGTAAAGTTTCTCTCTTTTTGAATTTTTCATGTATTTTATAAATCTATTTTAATGTTTAAGCTTCTTTATTGTTATTCAACCGGATTTCGGTATACTCCGTATATTATAAACTTTTGACGAAGATTATTATGTAGTGGTTTTTTTTATTTTGTTTAATAAAATTAGGATTTTATATTTTTTCCGTCTTAGAAATATTTATTAAAAAAATGTATAAATAGTTTTAGAAAGTGTATAATGGATGAATTTATCTTTGAAATCATAGATAGGAGTACTGATATGCTCATGCTCCTTGAAATGCAAGGAGAGTAATTAATTAACATAAAAGAAGTGGGGTGTCCCTACACCCAAAAAAGACTTTTACTCCCTTAAAAGCAGGAACCAATAGGAACATCCTAAATATTTCTGCTTTTATATAAAGTAGATATCTAAATCCGTTTAAGAGATTAATCTTTAGAAATATATTTAAAAAAAAAAAGTTTTAAAAGCATACCAGTGCAATCATTATATGAGTAAAGCAAGTTCAACTTATTTTGGAAAGTTTAATTTGTATAACATTACTCTCTAATTCAAAACTCATAATCATGTAATAAAAAAATAGATTACTACTTGTGGGACTATTTTAATCAAATTTATCCGTCCTAATGGAACATAGGAAGTAATGTTTAATGTTCAACTTCTTGTTACTTTCTTTATATTATATTTTAAGTATTAAATACGTACATGTTAATTTACGTCGCAATTTCTAATTCTATTGTATTAAATGCAAACATGTTTATATTTGTATTCAATCATTCATAGTGCAATAATGGAAATATTTTATATCATTATACCATATTTAAGCCCGTGAATTAAGAGTATGTATATGCTTCTGCTTCACTATTATGCAGAGTATTATTTAACTGGTAAAAAGTTTAATAAAAATTGCGTATGAGAAATATATTTATCCTTGACATAGGTTATCATTTACAAAAGAGATTTAACATATCAACCACAAAAAGATATCTCAAACACTTCAAACAGTTTTTGTTTGAGCTACACGTGTTACAAGATAAGTATAAGACGTATTATAAGAGTCAAAATAAAAATACATATTGAAAAATATTTATGACGCCTTTTATTAATATTTTTTTTTAATAAATCAAAATAATTTCCTCAAATACTATTTGTAATAATTTTTAAATCATAACAATTCTTTATGGTTTTATATTCGAAAATATATTAAAATTCATGATTCAGAATCACAATAGTATTCGTACTTCAGATGCTTTAACTAAAACATCTGGTACCATAATATTAGTTTTTCATATTTTATATTATTAAGTTGTCTTTAATTAATCTTATGTGCTTGAATATAATTATAACACATATTTCGCGTATTAATTTGACATATATCTTATGTGACGTGTCAGATTAATCCTCACCCTAAACATACATGTCCTTTCGTGTTTGGATGATTTCAGTCGTGTTAAGGTTTACGTGTATGTTCATTATACCTTAAAATATTGGGGTAGGTTTAGGCGGGTCAATTTTTAACAAGCATAGACACATATATTATATCTTTACGTTATTGTATTGTGTATATGTGTATACTATCGACAAACTAAGTTATTAACGGTATTCTTCATTATTATATCATAGACATATTAATGTAGTACCATTAGTTATTGTACATTTTAACACTTTGATAGTACGCTTTGTTGATTTCATATTTTTGATATATAATATGTTTCTTTAGAATATTTTTAATATGGATTATATTTTAAATTCCCTATGTATTTATTATTTGTCGTTGACTAATTCTTAATTGAAAATATAGTTTATAAATCAAAATCATAGATAAGACATGATATAAAATTTATACTGTTCTAATTTTTTTTATGACAACAATGTTTATAATAGCATACCCGTGCAATTTAAATGGGATTAAAACCAGTCTTTAGAATTATTATATTTTTCACTTTTTATAATAACGTATCTCTTATACATGGGGCTAATATTCTTACTCGTACAATCTACGTCAGGCAATACACACTTTAATGTCAAAATGAAGATGGTGTAATAAAAAGTTGTTAATGGGTCCCGTTTTAGCCGTTGGTTCCCTATTTCCCTCCCATATCTATTACTCTTTCCTTGATGATCATCATCATTCATATCACCAATTTCCTTAATTATATTTCCATTTAAAACCCTAATCCTTTGATTGAAAGATTCAACCTCTCCACAAGGAAAAGTTTTTCTCTATTTTGATTAATTCAACAAAGGTTAATCCAATATTTTGATATCTCAAATAGTATTGTAAGAGGATTTTTGTTTGGTAGCATATAATTTGGTCGGCGTAGATAAAATAAATATAGAAGATTTAGGGAAGAATGTCGAATTTATATGGTGATTATAATCAAAAAATTGATTATGTGTTTAAGGTTGTACTGATTGGGGATTCAGCTGTTGGAAAATCACAGCTATTAGCCAGATTTGCGAGGAATGAATTTAGTGTAGATTCGAAAGCAACGATTGGGGTTGAATTTCAAACGAAAACCCTCGTCATTGATCAAAAGATTGTTAAGGCTCAAATATGGGATACCGCTGGACAAGAGAGGTTTGCCCATTTATCAATTATCCTCGTAAATTTGCATATTAAATATTGGTAACCATTTTGCTAATCTGATTCTAATTCTCCATATTTGTGGAATTTGCATATGATCTAATAAGAATGATACCCAAATTTGGTATTAGTTGGTGGCATTGTATCGTCGTGAAAACTCTTTTGGAATGCTGATTATAAGTGAAAATAATAATATTGACTTAATTGATACAATGTCCTAAAATCATGTAACAATGATAAGTTTAGAGTAAAACACACTTATTTAGTAGTAGAGTACATTAGAAATTTGGTTTTATTCGATAACTAATGGTTTATTTATTAAAAGCGATGTGTATTTGAAGTTTTGCAAGTGTAAGAGTTTTGGCTTATTAAATTAAAGTACATAACTACATACAAGTTGAATGTGCGACGAGCTTGTCATATAATCAATAAGTTTTATGATAATTTTGGTTAATTGTATGTCATACGATATGCTATGTTTTGAACTACAAACACTGGTTTCATAAAGGTGGTAAACCACTATGAGCAGCTTGAGATAATGATTATGTGGAGTTAATTCTTTGGTAATAAAAGTTTATACTCCATATAACGATTATATGGAGTATAGACTTTTATCTTCATCACAAAATGAACTTTTAGAATCATTAACGAGATTGATAAAGTCACCCCATGACCATATAGACGTCGTAAATTAGTTTGTAACTATTCAATAGTTTATAAGATATAACATCAAGTGGCACTTGTTTCCACAACAACAACTATTTTATGAATCCCAAACATGTGACCTATTATATTATTCACCACTTGGTTTAAGATGAATATCATCTCGTATTTCGGATCTTATTTGAGTCATTTATCATCATGTTCATGAGATTTTCTTGTGTACTTACTCTTAAGGGGAACACTAAAACCTTTGTAACTTGGTATTCACTTTTTTTTTAAAATTCTTGATGGACAATTAAGAAACCTATCGGATATTAAAAAAAAAACACATTTGAATGAAAAGAAGACTGATAAATATTCCTAAGTTTGCATTAAATTGCATTTCATTGCACACTTTAAGTACATCCTTTTTTGTAAGATGAAGATATGTTATATTTTTTGTTATATACATGTTGATTTGGTAGCTAGAGATAACCTATTTGCACATTAACATATTAAATATTATTCATGATTATCTAATAATGGATATTTTTTTTTTCATGTTTATGCATACATATGCAGTATTATTTTTATGATTTTATTAAGTGATTAATCAATTTAATTACATAACTAGTTTTGTCTCCCGTGAAACTCACGGGCTATTTAAGGTCCCTTTTTAGCTTTGTTTGTTTTCATTATTTTGATATGATGATTGACTCATATGTATACAATATACAATAAATCAACTATTAAACTATTGCTTATTTAGTGGAAGTAGTGTTTTAATAATTATATGTCAGGAAAAATGTAATAGCCGACAGTTGAGAAAACCAAAATTTGTTGGCGATATATTTTGGTAAAGGTTATCTTATATGAATTCAATCGGCTTGAGTGATAATTAATAGTTGAGAGAAACATTACGAACATGGCATGAACAAAAATGAAAAACTACATTGACTTGTCTTTAAGTTTGATGGTAAAAATCACGTAAAAAGAAGAATATATCGTATTGTGTTGAAAGTCAAGTGGTCATACTAATATGCACTATTTTAAGTAATTGTCAAAAAATAAGGTATAAGAGAAAGTTGGAAAGACAACGTAGAAACATTTCTCATTTACTCCTTATTCAACATATTAGCAAAAAGAGAGACATTCTTACTTCGTAAATAAGAAATAACTAAACACGACCCATTCCATTCGTTCTTTTAACAAAATTGAAAGTTATATTAATAAATTTTATCCATGTTGAAAGAGCATCAAACATAATACGTGTATTGAAAACTCCTTCCTAAATTGCATGCGTGAATTTGGACCATTTTGTTCTAGAAAAAACACCGAGGAATTTTAATCAAATAGACTGATTACGGTACTTATGTATACATGATCCCACGCGATCCCACTATAACAACTTTGGATTGAGTTTGAATAAAATGACTGATGCACGAATTTTAAAATGAAATAACACTAAAAAAGGTCAATAGGAAAAAAACAAATTTGTCGCTACTTGGACAAAAATTAACCATCTCCTATATACTAAAAGAATAAGAAAAGCTCAAATTTTTCCCGCCTAAAAAACATTCCATATTTAAATAATTCTCTATATACTTTTCTATTCTGATCTGATATAATCCCCTATATGCTTCCTATTTGAACTGCAAAAAATTTGTCTCTAAGTTTGTTGTGATAAAATTCGTTAACATTCTAAGATAAATCGTAGCTAAAATATATGTTATTTAAAAAATTATGAAAGATATCATTATTTTTGTGTAAAAATACTCAAATCTTTTAATTAATTTTGCTCTTTTAATTAATTTTTTCTTCAATTGAAAATACAATGATGAGAAATGTTAAAAAAATAATAAATTGCCAATACAATCTTTAAATACTATATTAATTAATAAGTAAAACTTTATAAATACCGTGCATTTATTGCACGGGTTTTGTACTAGTAAATATTGCGTATATAAGAAATTTATAAAACACCATTACTAAATTTCTTAATATATTGTAATAACTAATAATTACATGTACAAAATATTATGAAAAAATAAAGAAAAAATGAAAGCGATCTCTCATGCCATTAGTCCATTATCACCTCCACCTTTTTCACTGCCATTAATACCACGAAATACAATGTTAGAGAATCATAATCGAAACAAATTGTTACTCAACTAATTGCATCAAAACTCAAGAAAAAATTACATTGAATAACAAATAACCTTCTCTTTCCATCATTTTTCTTCAACTTTGCTTCTTATTTTTCTAATACCCTTCAAACCTTGAGCAGCTCAAATCTATGATACACAGACAATAACTTAGGAAAAGAAAATATACGAGTATGTTTTATGAGTTATTAAGATCAATACTTGAATACATACTATTATCTTACCGATGGGTAGTTGGATCCCTCGTTCAACAAATAACTATAGCCTTTCATATGTAACAAAAAAAATTGCAATTTAAAACCAGGTAGAAACTCTGTATTATATAAAATAGGATACAAGTCTCGTTAACTAAAAGCAATTATAAAGATACGAAATCTCTCGTTCTAGTTATCTTATGACAGGAATGTGTACATTATATTTTCAGCTGATGGAGGGGAAACTTTTTGTAGTGTTTACATGTGGAACTCATGGAGTTATCTTAATAACTAAGGAAAATAAAAGGTTAGTCATTAATGAAGGAAACGGTTGTAGTTATGGAAGTGAGTAAAAGCGTGGAAATGGAGGGGTAAGACTTGAGAGTATGGTAATATAGTGTTTAGTGTTTATTACTTATAAATTTATGCTTAGAAAATGAAAAGACTATTGTCCTCTATAGTTTATTTGTATTTATTTTATTTTATTATTATAAATCTTATTATAGGTAGGTTTGAGTAAATTCTCATCTTGCAAATATTGTGCCACGTGTCGCTCTATTAAGTACTCAACTTACCTTTTTATATTATTGTAAGATCTTGTATATTTTGTGTGCAATAAGTATTTCAAGGACCTTAGCCGTAATAAATTTCCTCACTTGATTGTGAAAGTAGTAAATATTATATAATTAGTGTTTAAACTAATTATGTTTTGACAGTTATATTTTTTTACATTATAATTTTATCGTATGTGCTCAAGCTTAAATCTTTCTAAAAAAAATGTGGTGATTATGTCTTGTTGGAGATCACCTCGGATAGTTAGATATTCGGGTTAAAAAATTAGGCGTCTAATAAGGTTTTCTATTTTGTTACTATAACAGTACCAAGTTTTCAAGAGATCTAGTTATCTGTTGGTTTCGTCATATATATATATAGCATTTACGCATTGAAGTATTAAGTATTAGCTTTTTTTAACTCAAGGAAGTAGACATCGACTAATATTCTCTACATATCTTGTCAGCCTTATTATTGTGTCTTTGATGTTGATGGTTCGATAGAAGCTGTAAATTCACACGAAAATGTTGGAACCACTATTTAAGTTCGTTTTGGTGTTTTTATCTAGTAGTCATGACACCGAAATAAGCTAATACACACTTGATCAACTCTAATATATGGTCTATGTGTATAGGTATCGAGCAGTTACTAGTGCATATTACAGAGGAGCAGTAGGAGCAATGTTAGTGTATGACATGAGCAAGAGGCAATCATTTGATCACATAGCACGATGGCTAGAGGAATTGAGGGGTCATGCCGATAAGAACATAGTGATCATGCTAATTAGCAACAAGTGTGACTTGGCCTCTCTTCGAGCAGTCCCTATAGAAGATGCAAAGGAGTTTGCTGAAAGAGAAAACCTCTTTTTTATGGAGACGTCAGCTCTTGACTCCACTAATGTTGAGACTGCTTTCCTGACTGCTTTAACCGAGATATATCGAACAGTACATAAAAAAACGCTCTCAACCACTGGGGATATCGATGTCATTGGTAACGCTTCCCTTCTTAAAGGCACTCAAATAATTATCCCTAGTCCCGAGACTAGTAACCAAGGGAAAGGAGGTTGTTGCTCATAGTTTAGAACCCTTTTTCAGCTTTCCTGATTTTCCTATATGGTACAAATTTAGGGTGTAATGCATGTAGATCTAGAAAAAATGCCTTCCGATCCTTGGCTTTGTGGCGAGATTTTGGCTTAGGAGTAATTATTTCCATGAAAATACAAATTCATGCTTAGGCTCCAGAAAATTAAACGGTTGACTGTATTAATCCTTGAGTTGGGAGCCGATATGGATTCAGTTGCAGCCTGGAATCGGTCAGTTTCTTTTTTATTGCATTGTTAGCAGCCATAACACCTCATAATCAGTTAGTGTAACCTCTAAAATATAGATAACTCAGTTGCGATTAGATTTCTTAGGTGAATTTTAGTACCATGGATTTAAGCAAAAATGTATTCGTTTCATCGTGGGTTTATTCCTTACGAAGTATAACTTTGTGAGATGTAGATATTGTTAAAAATTTTGTTTATCACTCAAGTGACACACTTCTGTATTACTGTTCTATATTTTCATGTACCTATAATATGTTACTAGTTTTAAACCCGTGGAAATTTGCATGGGATTAAATATTTAACACAAAATTGTACAGAGTACTTAATTATTATGTAAAATATTAATCACTATCATGAAGTGTAAGTCAAGTAAATTACATAATTTACAAACATTTTTAAAAACTTGAGAGACCCGAAATTTGCCACCATTAATATAGTAAAATAAAATAATGCTATTTATTGTAATTAATAATAAATAAATCAAGTGGGATGACAGAATATTTTTTTTATTCATTATATTAATGATCAATAAATCACACAGAATAATATAATTTTCACCGTACATAGTATTCGTTAGCATATATAGTAATCTATGACTAGTTAATTATCCTTTTTATAATTCAAAATTAAAACTTTTTAATTATATAATCAGAAATTTTCACACTTGTAACTTTTAATATACTGAGTTACGTAAATGCTTATTGTGAGACCTCACATTAACCCAACTCACAACTCATCATACGACATGAAACATATTTTACCTCATTCGTATAACCTAAGTCGCGACGATAGTTATATAATCATTTGTAATATATAGGCACTCGTATGTTCTTTGTGAGGGGGACTTAACCTGTCTTAAACTTGCGACGGGTTGCCCCGTCGCAAGTGAGACTTGCTAATGAAATAATGGGTATGTCAAGGAATATTTGGAGAGAGACTTGCTAATGAAAGTAAGTTTCCATTAATTAGTGTAATTTGGAGAGAGAGTAATTAATTCATTTGGAAAAAGTGGATTCTACTTGCAAAAAGGTGAAAAAATGTGAATCTTTTGCCAGCCAATAGAAGCCCTCTAAATATTTCCTCTTTTATATACTAATACTAATTTTAATCCCGTGCATTTTAGTTCAACAATTTCAGTAAATACATAGAAACTTAAAATAAAATTCCACAAAATAATACGCAGTACATTGCAATTTGCGAACTATCAGTAAAAAAGGCACATGTATATTCATGAATTACGATAAACTCGAACAAAAAATTTAATATTTTAAAACCCATCGGATCCTAAAGATAATACATATGTATTTTATATTAGATCATTTAAAATCGTGGACAATGTAAAACTATGATCAAAGTTATTAATAATTTCGATATTTAGAGCTTATATAGTAAAAACATGTTAAATAAATTTTTTTGACGTATTAAATGACAATGAGGCGTTTTATAAACAGACTGTCAAAAGAAAAGCAATAGGTCTTTCTTATCCGTCTTGAAAATAAAACATGTCAAATAACACCTCACTTGCATAGTAGATACAAAATTTTTGGCAATCCCAATGCATTATTTTCCCCGTTATTGAGTGACACTTGACCCGTCTTAAGATTAAGGGGATATATAACCGTCTTTAATGAGAATTTGTGAAAGACAAAATAAACAACATAACAATGTACATTTAACATAGACGAGAATGCAAATAACCCGATATATCATCCGCCTAATTCCAACTACGAAACCCGTCCAACTAACAGGGACCAAATATATGTCACTATAAAACAAAAAAACATGAATGTCAAAAAATGGACCAAATCAACATTATATAAGCCTAACAGTGCATATCCATTTTAACCCCTAACCTTAAATAACTTTTTATACCCTCTCAATAACCCTACTTTCTCTTCCAAATCATGTCATACTCATATTTTCATAATTACATGATTGTGCCTCTTCTCTCTAATTCTCATCTAACTCCTATAGTCTTATATACATATCCCCATCATTGTTTTTTTTACAACACCCCATCATTGTTATCTAATCAACTATAATTAACTAATTAAAAATTATTTAATCTATATGAAGTATTATTGTTCTCCAGTAAGTATTTTTTTTCTCCAATACATGTTCTTTGTACACTTGACATTTTTTTTTCTTTCTATTCTACAATTATCAATGTACGGAGTACAATATAATTTATGGCAAAAATGATCAGTTGTTTTGGCTTTAAATGCTAGAAAACATTTTATATAGAATATACACCTTTTTAAGGATTATTTTTCACTATGACTTATGATTTGATAGGTTATATTTTTTTTTATATTTTAGTCGGATTGTAGCTTCTTAGAAAAATAATAATTAAATTATTTTTCCAAAGAGAGATTATTTATTAAGTACCAAGAATTTCAAATTTTTTTTTTAATTTGTATTATTTGGACTTTATTTTGCAAGAACATTTTAATTGTATTATTATTATTTTTTTAATTGTATTATTTGGTATTTGTTTTGTAGGAACATTTTAATTGTGTTAAACATTGTTATTGTTCTTTGGACTTTGTTTTGCAGAAATATTGTTATTAGAATAATTTTTATTTTTCATTTTTTTTTATAATTAGGTTTTCATAGACTTTTTTGTTGCTAGAATAATGTAATTTCAAATTGTATTATTTGGACTTTAGTATTTCATGAAAATGTTTTTTTCAAATTGGGTGTTTATATAAACGATCAATTCTACTACTCCCTCCGTCCCAGTCAATTGTTTACACTTGCTTTATTTTCCCCTCACAAAATAAAGCAAGTGTAAACATCTCACTGTGACAGAGGGAGTATATAGTATCATAAAATCATATAGTGTTTTGTATGGTCTAAAATCATTTCCTTAATTCTAGAGCTTAAATGAAAAGGGAAGAATACATAGAATAGGAGGGAGTATAAGTTATGTAAATAATCTGATCTAAATATGTAAATAAGGAAATCAGAATTTGCAAGAATGAGGAGAGAGAGTAATTAATCTTTTTCTTTATATGTGAGGCTCGCTGCAACTTTTTCTCCCTAAATCTGAGCGGCCAATCAGAAACTCTTAAATGTTTCTGCTTTATAGACTAGTAGAAGATTTGTGGAAATATTTACTCCCACGGTCCCCGTCAATAATTTACAATTTTCTTTTTTAGATGTTTCAGCCAATAGTTTACATATCTTTTTCTAGTAAATAAACTAACTCATGTGGTCAGGGACCGTTACATTTCCTCCTTATTTCAAGTTACTTTTTATATTTTTAATAATCGTAAATACATTAATATTTCCTTACATTAATAATAATAATAATGTATATAGCAATTGTTAACTATTGACTTAGACGGAATGAGTAATTCATTACTTATTAAATTAAAAATGGACAAATATTGCAATGCAAAACGTTAAGTTACTCACCTTATGCACTATGGCTATAGGCATATAGCCTTGCAAGGATTTGTACGGTTGATTTAATAAAAAAACAACATGCATAATCCAAAGAAGTAAATAAACTACTCATAGGTAGTGACGATTATAAATGTACATTTGTCTAACTTACATACTTAATACTTAAATAAAACGGATGATCACAGTAGGTATGGCAACGGGTCGGGTCTGGGTCGGGTAGCAATAGGGCCAGGTCGTGAACTCATGCCACACACCCTGGATCTGCACCCGACTCAAACCCGTAAGGGTCTAAATTTACCAGAGCCACACACAAACTTAATGGGCCAGGGTCGGAGCCGGGTATACCCAAAGGTCTGATCTCAAAAGCCTTGTTAATGAGTAATTTGTATAACAACAAACACTAGAATCTCGAATGGTTTACTCAATATCCACTAAAACTATGCAAATATATTACATTTTAATCAATATTATCCAAATTAGGGACAATTGATTCTTATCCCATAATGTATCAACTATACTTTCAAGCACATAGACCATTAAGCGAATATTTATTTACTAGTGCATCTAGCATCAAAAGGCAACAAAAGTTACAATAAAATGAAATATAAGTATTACTAAATTAATTAGGTAAAAAAATCTAGATTACTTTTACCCAAATAAGAAACCCTAAATCTAAAAATATACCTCAAATACGTTGTTAATTAGTTGCCTTCAGGGTCGGTGGGGGACTTGATGGTCGACCGCGGAACAGGTCACTGGTCGTCGTTGTTGATTGTTACCCATGACCCGTGACTTCTAATTGTTAGTTGGTGTCAAATCATTTTATGTGTACTCGTATTTGGTATGACTGTTGGCAGTAAGTTGTGTTTTGTCTAAGGGTTTATGATAAACGTATATTTTGTTTCGTTTTTCCATTTTCCCAGTTTCATTTAAGGCGTAAAATATACAAATTATATCTGTTTTCCTTTACATTTTGCTTCAGTCTTGATTGTTTGTATTTTCTTTGATTATTTATGGAAACACGAGTTAAGGAAGCGAGATTTGACTGGGGAAGCGATGAAGACGCAGGGCCGTGAACGAATACAAGGTAACATGCCAAGGTGGCTCGTAGCCGGCCGGCTGGCTACCAGCCTCGAAACCGGCCACCACACGCCTCCCTTTTTCCTGGATTGGTTAAGGTTGAGTTTTCCTACTCAGTTTTATATGCTTGATTGATGGATATTGTGTTGTAATTTGTGTGTAGTGGTTACTATGGAGTTGGAGGGTGGTTGAATGTGTTGGAGTTAGTATCCTCAACAATAGTGCGATCACTTAATTAAATCTCAATAATAAGAATACAAAGGGATGATAGATACTATAGTCAACGGGTCAACATTAATCGGTAACGATAATTGGCTTGCTACAGTTTTACAGTTTGACGTTACTGTCGTATGACGGTGGTGATCAGTTGATCCCTTAAGGTCACACCTATAGGACCATTCTCTTAATTGAAAAGTTAATTAATTGTATATCGATACGGAATAATTAATCCTTAAATTGAACAAATTTTATTTGTGAGTGAGAATATTATATTTTATTGTAATGAGATTAAATAAGACACAATTTGGTAATTAAAATGTTATATTACTAAAATTTATTATTGTTTATGAAACAAATTGAGATAAGAAGAATTGGTCAATTGTAATCACAAAAAGTTGTGGATTATATTAACTATATTTTATTTGACTCATTTATACACATGTAATTATGAATTACTAGTCAATTTGTTAAATGTAATTTATGATATATGAAATGATATTTAATTTGTTAAATATGCATTAAAATATCTAATGACATGTTACATGCTACATGACATACCAAATTACAAATGACAAAATGTGAAAGATAAAATGGAGTCCATATTAAGTGGGTGTGCCGTTTTTGTGGGCATGTTTTAGGTTGTTGTGATTATTATTTTAATTGTTAAAATACAAACATAATGCCTAGATACCTAGACCATGGCCTAGTACTTTGATAAGAGCAAAAGTGGAAGCATGCTTGGGACTCCCCAAGGGCATGTGTGCCGGCCATCACACTACCCCACCCATATGAGAATAAGTTCTCATTTTTCTAAAGAAAATCATTCTTATGCTTATCTCCTTATCTCACTACATCTCTCATAAAATAAGTTTATGAAATCTTTTGTCTGAAAATCTAGTATTACATTCATATTACTATAGTAGTAATATAATTAGTATTAGATTAATGATTTAAGGTATCTAATAACATTGTATAGTGAACAATATTATTAGTATTAAGGGTTTGTCTTGGGTGCAATCAAGAGGAATGTTTCTACACTAGAAACTTGGAGTTCATCCCTCACCTATTAGCTCAAGAACAAGAGTAGGAAGGAGTCCTATCTTGTGCCCAATATTGTTTATATTCAATGTAAGGAACAATTTCTTCTTCCTTCTTTGTATTTTGTTATGCATGCATAAGATCCTATAGTTTAATGAGTAAACTATTTGTAAACGGATATTAGAAATGTCTAATATTGAGTTTAAGAAACTTACAGAAGGTTGTGTGCTTAACAATGCGATGGTGAGATCACAGTCTCCAGGTCTTTGGGGTCGCTCCTCGTGCAGGTCCCGACATGGAGGTGATGCGCGCATGACGTGGCCATTTTATATCTAGTTTTTTTACCCCCAAATCGGTCCCGGCATGGAGGAGGATCGGAAGGTGCCTTGACCCTTACCCAAGGAGGGGCAAACAAAACGGTGAACAAGATTGCTTAAATCGATCCCCACACTGAGAGTCTTGTTCAAAGCTAAGGTGGAGAGTGGTACCGTCCACTCATAGGGTTGGGCTTCGAGGACTCGGTTCAAAAGGATAAATTATTGGACTATTGGTGGAAAGAGAAACCTCAGGCCAATTAATGGAATAGAAGTACAAGTACATGTAAATTTATCCCTTTCGGACGTCGTCAATTTTTTTTACTTAGGTAGAGATATGGATCTCCACATATTCTCAAAGGCCAAGGCCCTCTTTAATAATGGGGAGGTATGCGACGGTGACTCTAGAGTCACAGGCATGAGGGTGCTTTAAGATACCTTGGGAGGCGAAAAGTTTATCCGGTTTGAGATTAATTAGGATGGACAACAAAGATTGGCTAGAGTTCTTAGTCATATTTAGAGATGGAAAGAGGTGAAGTTTACCTGAGAATAGCGGTTTCGAGCGGCGGAAAAACAAGGGGCCAAAGACAGCGGATTAAGAGAGGTTTGGGAATTGGGGGATATTTGGAGTAAAGGAGGAAAGAGAAATAAAGTGGCAGTTGAAGAGGGGTAAATAAGCAATATATGGAAGTGGGGCATCAGTTAATGGTTTTAATGATGGATCGTATGGAAAGCAAGCGAAAAACGGCGCAGTTCAAGTCAATTAATTTCCCGCCCAGCGAGATTGTGTCGTGTTTCGCAATAAATTGGGGGTAAGCTGTTTGGGCTCAATTTCGCATACATAGGCCAGGCTAGGAATTATCAGTAAGCAAAGGGCGGGGTTAGGTAAAAGCAGATCACGGGTAGCACGATTTCGGGAGCAGGGCGAAGCCCATTGGATCATTGACGACATATATTGTCTTGGAGAGTAAGCCAATGAAACCCTATTAGGGTTTCTTCTATATAATTGAAGGAGAAAGAATTGGGGAAAGAGGGCATTCATTCGTTAACATTTACACACACAAAAACCGTACCTAAAGCGAAGCAGTAGTAAATAATTCGTCTTGATCATCTTGTTCTTGTCCCCATATTTATTATTAGTGGGTTATTTGGTGGAACTCTGCTCTCCCCGTCGTTTATCCTGGCCTCCTTGGGTTTTCCGCGTTACCAAATCCTTTGTGTCATTCCTTTACATTCTTTACTATTTTCTCGTTATTAGATTTTTTCTCTTATAAACAACGTTAGAGAATCTCAATAATCGTTTATAAAATTAGACCACTTTAACCCACACTCGAATATTAACTAGAAAAATATACCAAAACAGCGTGTTAAAGTAAAATTATTACTCCCTGCTAATCTAAATAGCATTCCCTCTGTCATTCTTCATTTATTCACAATACTTTTCCTCTTTCCTTATTTAGTAAATTTTTATACTTATTTTAATCCCCACACCCCACAACAATACTTATTTTAATCATCTCACCCCATAATAATACCCACAATTCCTTCTCTCTCTCCGATCACCTCATCACACTGCAATACTTTACCTTATTTAAAGCATGTTTGGCCTAACTCACTAGAAGCAATTTCTATTTTTGAAAATGAGCTTTTTTGTAAGATATGTCTATTTTTGTAAGCTACTATTTTACACAACTATTTCTCAAAAGGAGTTTTTTCTACCTAAGAAAATGCAAAATAAAAATAGTATGATTAAAATATATCAAGATGGGTCTCTATTTGTAAGAAATGAAAAAATATAAATGAAAATGTATTTATTTTATTGAAATATTTATAACATACAAATTTATCATTTTGTATATTAGATATTATAAAAGAAAAAATAAAAGTAGAAGCACCAAATTGATGCTTATACTTTTGACTTTTTCAACACCAAAACTAGATTTTGAGCCTATTAAAAGTAGTTTTTAAGTTGTAAAAATGATTGTTTGGCCATGTTTAAATTTTTAGTGACTAAAAGTACTTTAAAAAAAATGAGGTCAAACACATACTTAATTAATAATTCTTAATTTTTATATCACTCGTAAATAGAGAATATTATCTGGAATAGAAGGGACAGTATCTTAACTCTAAACGAGCGAGTTATGCGGATTCCATTCGTTGGTATTGTTGTAGCGGTCAAATAACTGGTCTGATGGTACAGGTTAGCAGTTTTGCATTAAACCTGCTTGCCAGTTGCCACTAATATGTGTGGACAATGTGCTAATTAGAGTTCCCTATTTTTCAAAGGATCATATCCGATTGAATTTTACCCATTTTTCAAACATGTTGGTATTAATTGGCGGCTTTCATAAATCTATAAATACACTTTCAAATTAAACACTCATTATCTCAAATCCCAATCTTTATTCGTTATCATTACATAAAATTACGTAAACGAAAGCGGGAAAACTTAAAACACCAAGTATGAATACACGAAATATTTGTGTCATATTCTGCTGCTTTTCCCTCATTTTTTTCCCTTACTTGACCGCTGCTGCCGACGACATGTTTTGTAACACCAACGACAAAGCGGCGCTCATCAAGATCCGAGACCATTTTGGCGGTCCAACTGGCCCGCTTTCAGACTGGAACACCAACAGCGACTGTTGTACGGATTGGAGCTTCATTGGGTGTCAACTTGAATACGAAGGTGAACCTGGTCGGGTAACCGACATTACCATAGGCCGGTTTTCGGGACTCTCCGGATCACTCCCGGCTGAGTTCGGAGACTTACCCTTTCTTAGCTTCCTATCATTAAGCGACGAGCCCGGTGTAACTGGACCAATCCCACAATCATTCAGCCAACTCAAAAACCTACAAAAACTTGAGTTGGACTCGAGCGGCCTTAGTGGCCCAATACCCGGGTTTCTTGGACAGCTGAAAGGGCTTCAAGAACTGGATTTATCGAATAACCGTTTTACAGGAAACATACCCGCGTCTTTGTGTACGTTGCCGGGTTTAACTACGCTTAATGTGTCGCATAATATGTTAAGTGGTTCCATACCCAATCTGCCCAAGAGTTTAACGACATTGGATGTGAGCTTTAACCAGCTTTGTGGTGCGATTCCGTCTGGGTTGAGCAAGTTTGGTGCGAGTGTGTTTGGGCATAATAAATGTCTCTGTGGTGTTCCTTTGCCTGCTTGCTAAAATGAGAAGCCTAATACTTGCCTTTACACACGTACAACATGTCATATGTGTCTTGCAACACCCAAAATGTTACACTACTTTGTATCACACAATATTTATGTTTTACTTTATACTCAATAATAAAATAAAGACTGGGTAAATATTTATAAGTGTAATAATTTAAAGAAAACTTGATACTTACATCAGTTATTTTATATAAAATATAATTGCGTTTGATTTGTTTAACTCGTATATCTATCATCTATCATTTTCTATGACATATTTTACAATTATGATTAGCTGTAAAATTTCTCAACAAATAATGAGATACGTACAATATTCCGCCGTAAATATTATTGCTCCCTCCCAATCAAATCCAATGTACTCGTGACCCGGACACAAGTTTCAAGAAAAGGTACCTAATAGTGTTAAAAAGACTCATATGACATTACTTTTACAACATTTCATGTTAATAATATTACGTTCACTATTCTTACTCTTATGTAGGGGTGAGTAAAACCGGGTACCCGATACGGTTTTAGTAACCGTATCGGGTACCCGGTTTTTGGAAGGCCAAAAATTAGAACCCGGATCCGACCCGGTTTAACCGGGTACCCGATTTTCGTATACCCGGTTAAACCGGGTACCCGAAAACCGTATACACGGATCCGGTTTAATTGATAATGCTCAAACCTCGAATTCGAGTCCACAACATTAGTAACGACCAATAAATAAGATGCTTATATAATCCACTAGGATCATTATTACAAAACACAATTACTTGCAAAGTCAGTAGGTAAAATAACAAAATACAAATTTGCAAAACTTCACACAAAAATTTGTCACTGATAAAGTAAGTTGCGTATATTACAAGTTTCACATAAAATGATTGTTGCTCAAAATTTCACTCATATAGTCAAAATAGAAAACAAAATTTTACATACAACCTTTTTTTGGTTATTTTTAATTAAACCGGGTCAAAACCGTATACCCGGTTTTGATTTTCCCCGACCCAGACCCGGTACGGTTTTGTTAAAAACCGTATCGTATACACGGAAATTCGTATCGTGTACCCGGAAATCCGTGTAATTAAAACCGTATACCGTATCGTATCCGTATATTAAAACCGTATCGTATATTTTTGCTCAGCCCTACTCTTATGATACTTTCTTTCATTAATCTCGCTATTTTTGCCATTAAATTCATTATTCCCGTTTATATCATCAAACTTATATATTTAAAAAAATAAAATATTTTTCTTAAATCGATTTGTCAAATTTGTCAGATAATTGTCCATACTTTAATCTCTCGTTATTATTACTGCATCTTTCATTACATTCATGACAAGATGGACCCGAATCCTTTGCACATGAGGCCTCTGTTAAGGAACTTATTGTCGTCACAACCATCATTTTCTGCTTGTACAGATTAATATGGTCAGGGGGATCCGTTGTTCTGTCATACAGGGTCATGGTCAGGGGTGTTCATTTGCGGTTCGGTTAACCGAACCGCGAAATTAACCGGTTCACCGCCCAACCGGTTCGGCTAAATGACGAACCGTAACCGAATCGTTGGCTGCGGTTATTTTCGGTTCGGTGAACCGGTTGAACCGGTTCGGTTAGACCGGTTAACCGAAACCGTTGCATTATCAGATTTTTTTTCCCAAATAGAAACGTTGTTTTATTTTTTTTTATCATTGACATATTTTAATGGTGAATATAGTAAAACTCTACAAGATAAAAATAATATAAAAATAATTAAAGATAAAATAATAGAAATAGTTAATTGTTGAACGTAAGACAATGTAATTCAATAATATAATGGTGAATAGTGATTGAGGATGAGGGTGGTTGGGTGTCAGAATAAGGGTGAAATGTAAGGTATGAGAGTTTGAGTGCAAAAATAAGGGTAATTATTAGTTTTTGGGCTAGCCAAATAATATTTTGTTAAGTGTAATAATGTCACGGTTCGGTTTCGGTTAACCGCGGTTATGAAAAACTGAACCGTAACCGAACCGTTCCAGAATAAAATGAACCGGTTCGGTTAACCGAACCGTTTTTGTGTTTCGGTTCGGTTAACCGAACCTTAAAAAAAGCGGTTTTCGGTTTTTTCGGTTCGGTTTTTACGGTTCGGTTAATTATGAACACCCTTAGTCATGGTGAGTGGCGATAGTCTCCTAAGTGCAACTCCAATGGCAAGCTACAAAACCTTGTAGTTTGCTTTGAGACATCTTTTTTTCAAGCAACAATGCTTTCAAGCTACAATACCCTTCAATGGTAAACTACAAATAATCTAGCCTACAAGGTCCCATATAACAAATAAATATTGTAGTATAAATTATTTAATTGTTTTTTAATTTTTTATTTTATTTCAAGCTACGTAGTTTGACAAAGCTACACCGGCTTACAAGCAGGAACATATTTTTGTTCTCAAATGGTTAGCATACTGCTTGACAATTTACAATAATTGCAAGCAGGTCCTTAAATGCAACCATTGGAGTTGCTCTAATTAGCAGTTTAGCATTATACAAGTTTGCCAGTTGCCACTAATATGTGGGCATTGTCCTAACTAGAGTCCCCTAATTTTCAAAGATGTCGATATAAATTGATGGCTTTCATCAATTCTATTCACAGCCAGTTTCATTGTAGATGGCTCATCTCGGTTTGTAATGATTGATGGGTCGGATATCTTTTATAAATTGTATATATGGTAAAGTTAGCGAAAAAGGTAACTGAAACCTAAAAGGATAGCTGAAAACTGAAAAGGTAGCAGAAAATTAAGACCTGATAAGGTAACTAATTTAATAAACAGTGTTTGACAAACTAGCTGAAAACGTAGCTGATATTTTGTAAAACAGGTACCTGAAATGTCGTACCAAACAAAGCTAAAGAATCAAGTGGGGGACAACCTATTTTCATTTTTGTGAGACAAATCCGACCCATCACTTATTATATACGGATATGCACCGTCTAGCATGAGAATTTGTGATTCTATAAATTACACTTGCAAACGAAACACTCATTATCTCAAATCTTAATCTTTGTTCGTTATCATTACATAAAATTACGTATACGAAAGCGGGAAAGCATAAAGACCAATTATGAATACACGAAAGGTTTCTCTCATATTCTCCTGCTTTTCACTCATCTTTGTCCCTTCCGCCACCACCGCTGCAGACGACATGTTTTGTAACGCCAACGACAAAGCGGCGCTCATCAAGATCTGAGACCATTTTGGCGGCCCAAACGGCCGGCTGTCAGACTGGAATACCAACAGCGGCTGTTGTACCGATTGGAGCTTCATTGGGTGTGAACTTGAATACGAAGGTGAACCTGGTCGGGTAACCACCGTAACCATAAGCCGGTTTTGGGGACTCTCCGGATCACTCCCGACTGAGTTCGGAGACTTACCCTTTCTTAACTTCCTATCACTAAGCGACGAGCCCAATGTAACTGGACCAATCCCACAATCATTCAGCAAACTCAAAAACCTCCAAAAACGTGAGTTGGACTCGAGCGGCCTTAGTGGCCCAATACCCAATACCCTAAATTCCTCACTCTCTCATGCGCCGTCTCTCTCTCTCTTCCATCTTCTCTCTTCTCTCGTCTTTGATTCACTTCCCCCAATCTTCTTTCATTTCTTTCACTTCTTTTCTTCAATATCTCTTACCTTCCTCGATCTATGACTAACAAAAATGATGAAAACCTTCCTAGATCTGGTCTTTGTTACCATGAATCTCTGGATCATTGCCTTTACATCCCAGGGGTCAGTCATGTGGCCCCTGATACTTACTCAGGTTATGGCTCACTACTTGATTCTGATGTTGACGATGATACCGAGGCTACATCGGCCTTTTACGCTGATGAAAATAGTTATGTTCTTGATTCTTTGTTTGAGGAAGATGTCGTTTTTGAGGAGAAAGTTAGTGGATCCGGTGATTTGTCACTAAGTGCCATGAAGTTCAAGAGGTTTTGTGAAAATTTCTATGAAAAGCAAAGGAAAAAAGATGAAAATGGAGGTCAGTTTTTGTTATTCTTTGTTGATTCGGTTTAAATTGTTATATTCACACATTATTTTATGCTAATGATATTAACCATGTTCCATGTTGTTTGTTTGAGGAAGTTGTCGCTTATAAGGCCAAAGTTGGTGCATGTGCTGATGGGGAGGGTTATCCTCTGAAAAGGGGTCGATCTAGTGAATTGTCCCCAAGTTCAATGAAGTTCAAGAGGTTTTATGATAATTTCTTAGAAAAGCAAAGGAAAAAAGATGAAATTAAAGGTCGGTTTCTTTTATTTTATGTTGATTCGGATTAAATTGTTATATTCATGTCGTTATTTTATGATAATGATTGCTTTTTTTGTTGAAGGTAAGGAATCTGAGGGAATTGTGGGGGGGGGGGGGGGGGGGGGGGGGGAGTCCTGCTGAGTTGAGGGGAAAATCAAAGGATTTGGACCATTTCTTAGAGAGACGGAAAAAAGAAGCATCATAAGAAGGAGGTTCATTTCCTTTTACTGTAACTTCTGCTGGTTTTATTTTTTGGTGTTCGATTTTATGTTATTGTTTGTTATCATGCTGTTTGATTTATTGCCTTTGTTCGACATTCTGGTGTTGTTCGAACCTATGTTGTTTGATATGCATGTGTTGTTCGATATGCTGTTGCTGCATTTTTATTTGATGTTGTTTGTTTTCTGCTGCTGTTATATTTTCTGTTGTCCATTTCTTTTATAGACTGTTTGATTTTATGCTCTTTGTTTTATGCTGCTGTTATATTTTCTGCTATCCATCTATTTTACAAAATGTTGATTTTAAGCTGTTTGTTATCTGCTGCTGTTATATTTTCTGTTGTCCATCTATTTTACATAATGTATGATTTGATGCTGTTTGTTTGCTGCTGTTTTTCTATTTTCTGTTGTCTATCTATTTTACAGAATGTATGATTTGATGCTGTTTGTTTTCTGCTGCTGTTCTATTTTCTGTTGTCCATCTTTTTTTTCTTTACTGAATGTACTGAAATATGGTGCATTTTTCATATGATGTACCAATTTCTCATATGTTGTTTCAGTTTGCTGCTGGTATTGTTGCTTGCATAAAATTTGTTGATGACACTTAATCTCAATGAAGGTCGTAAGTTGACTGAGAGGTTATTTGTTGGTTGGATTAAATCTATCATGTTGAGGCTAATTAAATTACCCATATTTGCTGCCACTAAGAGGCATAACATGTTGACGTACTTATATATGGTCACATTGAGGATCCATGTTATGGGATTCTACCATGTTGAGGTACTTATATGTGCTCATATTAAGTTTCCATGTTATGTGATTCCGTCATGTTGATGTACTTAAATGTGGTCATATTATTTGTATGCCATGTTATGTATTCTCTTGAAGAGACACCTTTATGAGGTCTTGTTACTCAATGAGGTTAGTTTGCTTGCTGAGAGTAACTATATTTGCTGACACTTAATCTCAATGAAGGTCGTAAGTTGACTGAGAGGTTATTTGTTGGTGGGATTATGTAACAACCCGTAATTTGAAAGACGGAAATTATATTTGAAAAATAATAAATTTATTTTATTTTAATTTATTAAGATTTATTTGAATTTATGATAATTTAATATAATTATTTTGAATTTATTCGGAATTAAAGAGAAGGTTTTACGGTTTAACCCGAACATCATTTAACTATTCCCGAGCCAATTTAAATCCCGAAACAAACCCGAAACCCGACTTTGGCATGAGTCACACGCCCCATGTCATCTTTCTCCACTCACTTTAGATCTTTTAATTCTTTCGATTAAACTAATACGAATATCTAAGATATTTGTAACTTTATCGATCCGTCAACTTAAATTACGCAAATCGCTTAAAAACAGACCCATTTTCTCCTATGATCACACGGCTCTTTCCCCTCTCATAGGACTAGATATTTTCTTTCTTTTCATTACAATAACATAATATCTAAATAATATCTAGATATTTGATTTAATTAACTTAATATCTAATTATATCTAAACAATTACCATAATATAATTATAAAACCCGAGTCAATCCCGTAACAACAATTTCAAAACCCGACTCCATAATTCCTCTATATTTACACGGCACTCCTCCACTCTAATTCACTACTTATCTTTTCATTTTACATTAAATCAACTGAATATCTAATTAATACCTTCTTTAATATAATCATAATCGTTCTTGGTGTTCTTCATCGTTCTGTTTTCTTCATCGTTCTTTCATCGTCGTCAATCGTTCTTGAGCAAAATCGTCACAAAACCTTCGTTACTTGGTCAAATCCGTCCTAACTTATATTTCTAGAGTCTCCTCTCCGCTCTTCATCTCCATGTACGTTTTATTTCCAATTCCGACAAAATCATTTTTCAACACTTTAATTGTTGAAATCAAGTTTTAATTCTAATAATGTTATTTTTGTAATTTCTTATAAGGGAAGATTATGAAGACGAGTTTGGTAACTCGTATATTTTAGAAGAAGACTAGTAGACGGGTTTCTTAGTTCTTATTTTGGTGCTACTTGATTTTGTGCTAGCTAAGGTAACGATTCCGAGTTACTCGACGAATTAATGTTACATACTTTTGTTTTTGTTCATGTTATTGTTATTTACGGTTTTAAGTAGTAACATGATAAGAGGTTATGATTTTTATGTTGTATGAATTTTTAACATGTTTAGTGTTCTTGACAAATTTGGATGATTAGTTCATAATTATAATTTTAGTATGAATGATGGTTGAATTGGTTGTTAAAAATGGATGTTGGTTAATTAAAACATGTTAGAAATAATTTGGTATGGTTGTTTGTGGTGGCCGAATAAGGTGGCTGAAAAACCAGCCCAAACCAGGCCGGTTCAGGCCGGTTCAGGCCCGGTCCAGGCCGGTCTGGGTTGGTCCGGGATTTGGTCTTTGGGTTTGTGTCGATACTTGATTGTTTTGTTGTTGTTTTGACGGGTTTTAAATATGTTAAGCATGCGGGAAATATTAAGAAGCGGTTTTTAGTAAAGTCGACCAAAACAGCCCAAAACAGCCCAAACCAGGCCCGTGGGCCCAGTCCAGGCCCGGTTTATTTACGGCCCAAAACAGGCCGTGGGCCCTCTTTGGACTTGTGACGGTTTTTGAGTTATTGTTATTTTATCGTGTTTTGTAATATTTAGCAAGTGGGAAATTTTAATAAGTAAATTATTTATTTAAAAGGTTTTCATAATATTATTATTTCTCACATGTTAGAAATTATAATACGAGATTGTAATTTAATTTGATATCCTTTAAGTCAAGCGGGTTTTCATAAGATTTAATAATTCACATGTTAGAAGTTGAAATAAAATAGCATGAAATGAATATGATGATTTTATGTTCAAGTCTAAATGGTAAAGACTCTGTTTCTAGCCGGTTTGACCAAACGGGTTTGGTCAAACTAAGATCTAGTCAGCCCCTTTTTGCGAGACGCCGTCGCGGGACTCGGGTCGGGGATTTGTCTTCAGTAAAGGTTTTTATTAATTATGATGACCTTAGTAGAATATGAGGCTATATGATTATTTGAATATGATTTATATGTCCATTAGTCACTTGATGAAGTTTTTCCCGTGACTGTTGATTGTATAGCTATATTCGTGTTGACTAAGGCCCCATAAGAATTAATGAAGTAATATGGCGTCTTGACCATTCCTAATTCTAATGAGTATCTGGACCATGACATGGATAG
>JAIUZE010074712.1:33421-60467 GCA_022085475.1 Heliosperma pusillum | reverse complement strand
TTATCAATCTGACAAAAAAAAATATAATGCAAAACATTTCGAAACTTACATATTTGGATTCTTAACGAAAAATGCTTTCATTAGAATATAAATTTTGTATTTTTTTACTACCATATCATTTATAAGATCATATAACTATAACCTAAGTATATGAAAATTAAATAAATGACTTTAAAAATATTTTTTTATTATTCTAATATTAGTATAATGGTTTAGTAGTAGTCAGGAAATAATTAATTCATATAAAAATATGATGTAGTACTTAGTATGTTATTTGTCCCACATTGAAAAATAACGTAGGTGTGGTGAATATACTGCATATAAAAAGTAGAATTGTCCCACATCGAAAATTTACCTTAAGATATGGTGATCCTATGATTATAAATAGGAGTCATAATTGGAACATATGTATCAAGCCAAATTTTTTTGAGTCTCTTAAGTATTGTCTTAGAAATCTCTTACAAGTTTGTATTATTATCTTTACAATAGTGAAATTTACATCATAAAAAAATAATTTAGGAAAGTTTCATAAATAATACTTTGGATATAAAAAATTAAGTAGATAATCTTTTAATTATTATATAAAATAAAAATAATAGAAATATATATTTTAAAGAAAAATATGGTGTACTACTTAATATATTATTTTTCTCACATTGAAAAATAATGTAGATGCGGTAAACATATTACGTATAAATTGTAGAATTATCCCACATCGGAAAAATAACATAAAGTGGCTAATCCTATAATTATAAATAGGTGTCGTCCTTATACCTTAGGTATTGACCCAATTTTTTTGAATCTCTTAAAAATTCTCTTAGAGATATCTCAAAAGTTTGTAAATGTGATAAATCTACTATGTATAAATAGTAAAACTGTCCACATCGTAAAATTAACATAAGGTGGGTGATCCTATAATTATATATAGGAATCATCCTTTGACCTTATATATCAAAGTAAAATCTCCTATAATTATATATAGGAATCATCCTTTAACCTTATATATCAAAGTAAAATCTTTTAAGTCTCTTAAGTATTGTCTTAGAGACCTCTTAAAAGTTTGTGTATTATTATCTTTACAATTGTTGAATTTACATCATCAAAAATTAATTTAGAAAAGTATTATTAAAAAAATTTATGTATCATAACAAAAATTATGAAGATAATATAGTTACATTCGTGGTAAAAAAACCTCGAAAGTATATTCACTCATACTATTTATTTGCACATACTTGGTGTAATTTTTAGTATATTATTTGTCCCACATTGAAAAATAATGTAGGTATGGTGAATATATTACTTACAAATAATAGAATTATCCCACATTAGAAAATTATCATAAGGTGGGTAATCTTATGATTACAAATAGGAATCATATTTGGAAATAAAGTTTCAACCCAAAATCTTTTGAGCCTCTTACATATTGTCTTAAAGAGCTCTTAAAAGTTTGCATTATAATCTAAACTATAGTTAAATTTACATCATTAAAAATTAATTTAGAAAAAGATCATAAATAATAATTTTGATGATAAATTATTTAATGTGTTATTTGAGAAACAATGTAGGTATGGTGACTGGTGAATATATACTATGTATAAATAGTAAAATTGTACCACATTGAAAATTTATCATAAGGTGGAGTGATCATAAATATGATCATCTTTTTTATATTGTTAATAAAATATTTTTAAAATATAATAAGTGACTTTAAATTATTTTTTTATTATTCTAATATTAATATAATAGTTTAGTATGTAACAGTTAAAAAATAAATATTATATAGAAAAAAATGGTGTATTACTTAGTTTTTTATTAGTCTCACATTGAAGAATTATGTATGTATGGTGAATATATTACATATAAATAATAAATTGTCCTACATCAAAAAATCACTATAACATATGGTAATTCTATGATTATAAATAGTAGTCATCCTTGAACTTAGGTATAAACCCACAATTTTTCAAGTCTCTTAAGTATTGTGTTTAAGAGTTCTAAAATTTGTATTATAATTGTCACAAAAGTGAAATTTACATCATTAAAAATTAATTTAAAAAAGTATCATAAATAATAATTTTGATGATAAACTACTTAATGTGTTATTAGTCCCACATTGAAAATAATATATTTGTGATAAATATAAATACTAAGTGTAAATTGTAAAATTATCCTATATCGTAAAATATCATGAGGTGGAGTGATAAAAAATATGATTATAAATTGGAGTCATTTTAGTCTCTTAAGTATTGTCTGAATGAACTCTTAAAAGTTTGTATTTTATCTCCACAATAATGAAATTTATACCATCAAACTTAATTTAGGAAATTTAGGAAAGTATTATATAAGTAATAGTTTTGATGGTGTACTACTTAATAAGTTATTTGTCCCACATTGAAATATAATACAAGTATGGTAAATATGCTACGTATATATAGTATAATTGTCCCACATCGTAAAATTATCATAAGGTGGAGTGATACTTTAATTATAAATAGGAGTCATCATTGGAACTTAGATATCAACCCAAATCTTTTGAGTCTCTTAGATATTATCTTAGAGAGCTCTTAAAAGTTTGTATGCACATTAGTGAAACCTACATTATCAAAAATGAATTTAGGAAGGTATCATAAAAAAAATAAACTGAAAAATCTTTTATTTATATCAATATACATTTCCTATATTATATTCAAGTGATGTTTATAATTTTTATATAAAACCTTTTACATTTCATTTCACAAAAAAAATATTGTGAAAATGAGTCATCTTTCAAAGTTAGATATTCACCCAAAATCTTTTGAATCTCTTAAGTATTATCTTACAGAAATCTTACAAGTTTGTATTATTATCCCCGCCTTAATAAAATTTACATCATCAAAATTAATTTAGGAAAATATTATAAATAAAAATTTAAGAAAGTATCATAAATAATAATTTTAATGGTGTACAACTAAATATTTTATATGTCCCACATTGAAAAATAATGTAAGTGTGGTGAATATGCTATGTATAAATAGAGAAATTATCCCACATCGGAGAAATATCATAAGCTGGAGTGATCATGCGATTATACATAAGAGTCGTCCTTAGACTTAGATATCAACCCAAAATCGTTTAAGTCTCTCAAGTATTGTTTAATTAGAGAGCTCTTAAAATTTTGTATTAATTATTAAAATAATCTAATTATAAGATTCGTGGTAAAAAAAATGTTATCATTATAATATAAAATCTCATATATTTGCACATACTTGGTGTAATTCTTAGTATGTTATATATCTCACCTTGAAAAATAATGTAAGTGAAGTGAAGATACTAATATCTATAAATAGTAGAATTGCCCCATATCGGACAATTACCACAAGTTAGGGTGATCAAAACCCAAAATCTTTTGATTCTCTTAAGCATTGTCTTATAGAGCTTAATTCTTAGGTACATTGGATCATTTTTCGAGTCATATAGATCAAATATAACTTTATTTCTGGCAAGGTTGGTAAAATATGTTTAAAATAGAAGTTGAATCAATATATGAATATTATTTTCTTAAAAACTACGGAGTATATTTTATTATAGTCTGATCTTAAAATTTCAAAAGTTTTTTTTACAAGTTAATTATTATAGGAAAATTATGAAAATGACATTAACGTAGACTCGTGCATCGCACGGGCATGAAATCTAGTACGATTAATAAAGAATGGAAGTCAACAGAATGGTTATTGGCAAGAGGAGGGGTGGTGGTGAGAACGGAAGTCAAAAGAATGGTTGTTGGGCAAGGGTACCGTTCGACGAAGGCGAGGCAAAAAGTTGGCGATGGTGCGATGAGGACTAGGCAAAAGTTGCTGGTGGTGACACGAAATTGCAGTGGCGTGAGTGGTAGTGTGATGAATAAGAGGTTAGGTGGTCAATGATTAATTATTATTGGTGAGAGAGGGATTAATGATAGTTTAGGCATTATTAACAGGAGAAACTATATATAAATTGACGGAAAAAAAATTAGGCCACGTGCCTACACCTCCACAAAGAAAGAAAAAAGCAACGCGTTATTTCTTCTCCGCCACTAACCAAAAGCAAACAAGCAAACATCAAGGACCATGAGTCCACGACATACCTCTTCCTCCTCTGACGTCCTCACTGGATACACCAAGGTTGCACTCTTATTCGTCGGCTTCGGTTCATCCCTCCAAGTAAAAATTTTTCAATTTTTTCCCCCAAATCTCTAGGTTCTTTATAACTTACTAAATTACATTCGATTATTGAGTTATGAACTATATATTCAACTTATTATTGATATATATTTGTGTAATTGTAACGTTTGATAATTGAATTGAATAGTTCATTTTCAATTTTTTCTTGAGTAGTGTAAAGAGGCATTCTAGAATGCAGTTAGAGCATCAACATAGGTAATTCACAAGTACATTTCATGAGTATTACAAAAGCTATTCAGAAGTACAATTCACTTACCCTTTTTTACTTGACCTCCTAGGCTGAAAGTATCTAAGTGAAAGCGCATGGGCGTACTTGGATTAGATTAAAGCATGTCACTGGACCATGCATGCTTTTAACACAACTTGCAAGACAAACATGTTAACAAGACGTGTGAGGGTTTTAACTCTATTTTGAAGAAGGTTAGCGATAAACCAACTTTAACCATGATGGAGTGGATGAGAATATATGTCATGAGAGGACATTATGAGAAAAAAGAGGTGTGAAAGGTTTTGCAGCAGGAGCTCACCCAAAGGGTCTTGATGATCAAACCACATACAAGACAAGCTTGACCCCTCAGATGGAAGCTCGAGTTACAAGGTCTAAACAACAAGCTATGACAAGTCAAGAGCAACCCAAGACAAGCCACCCCAATGAAGAAGACAGTCCAGGGTTCAACAACCCATGCCCATCCCCAACACAACCCACATTACCCACACAAAACAGAAACAGAGCCATTCAGGCCCAGACAGACCAGTTAACAAACCCTGCCTCTAGGAGGTACACCAGGGCATCCCAACCACCCCCACTATGGCCTACCATCAAGACAACCCTCTAAGCTACAAGTTTGCCCAGGACAAACCATTTTGAAGTCTAGTAAAAACCCATGAAACAGACACCCCAAAGCTAGAGTCCAGTAAACAGCATAGCAGAGGTAGTACATGCTCAGATGATGTTTTCTTTTGCTTAAGTCAACTTGTCTTCATCTAAGGCAGGTTTATCTATGTCCTCATAAGAGTGGAGAGTTCCAAGGAGCAACAAAACACCCAGAGCAAAGCACAAGACAACAAGATCAACAGATTTCCATTTCAGGAAAACTCCAAAAACTACTTTATTTGCTTTTGCTCAGTCTGTTTTCTTTTGTGTTTTGTGTCTGTTCTTTATAGTTGTTAAGCTCGTCCTCTTGTGAGGCTCTTAATTAATGTCAGTAGAAGTAGTTTAGATCCTAAGCTGGCCCTTGGATGATACATACATCCAATGGTTCACAAGATATCAGTCCCTCTATATAAGGAGGTCTTGTATGTTGTTGTAAGCAGACTTTTATGAATGAATGAATTAAACTTTGAGAAATCACTCAATGTTATCAAACTTGTGCTAAGAGCTGTAGTTTGAAACAAGCCTGATACATCTCCAAGGTGTTTGATCAGTGCCTTGTATTGTGAGTCAAGTTATACCTGTGCTTTGCTGTGGTTAACTTACTTGCTGTTGAGGTTAGTCTAGGGTGTTTGTGCTTTGCTGTAACACTTGAAAACTGTCTCTAAAACCAGTCTTTGAGTCCTTTTCTCTTGTGCCTTGCTGTAGAGGATTGTCTCCAAGTCATATCCCTTGAATCTTTCAGTTAAACAACTCACAATCTCTAAAACAACATCCCTTGTTACTTGATATTGTTCTCAGTTTGAGTCAAGCTAATCAAGTCACTTAAAACTTGTGAACCTTAGTAGTTTACACTCCAAATTGGTTATCAGAGCTTTGGTTGAGAGTCTTAGTGAGTTCATTTTCCCTAACTACATTTAAAAACACAAAAATAGCCCAATGAGTGAAGAGAGACTAGCAGGAGTAGAAGCAAGGATGGAGGATCTGGCTGGGATTGTAACCACCCTAACCAGAACCTTGGACCAGGTTATAGGCAACCATTTGCTTGCTGGAGGAAGAGGTAGAGGTCGTGGAAGAGGCCAAGGAGGAGGCAGAGGAAGGCCACCTGATGATGAAGAGTATCCAGACTCAGATGACTCAACAAGAAGCAGAGCTTCCATCCACAGGAACACAGACAAACATCTTAAGGTAGATATCCCTGAGTTTTCTGGTAGTCTTAATCCTGATGACTTGTTAGAATGGCTAAGGGAAGTAGAAAGGATCTTTGAGTACAAAGGATACAATGATTCTAAGTCTTTTAAAGTAGCCATCCTTAAACTGAAAGGGTATGCTTCCCTTTGGTATGAGACTATGAAAGGGTTAAGGGCTAGGGAAGGTAAAGAACCCATCAAGTCTTGGACTAAACTGAAAAAGAAACTGTTAGACAAATTTGTTGCTAAGGATTACACCCAGGATCTGTTTATCAAGTTGTCTAAGTTGAAACAAGGAGACAAACCTGTTGAATCTTATCTGAGGGAGTTTGAACAACTCACCTTACAATGTGATATAAATGAGAAACCTGAGCAAAGGATTGCTAGGTACTTAGAGGGTCTAGATAAGAACATTGCTAACAAGGTTAGGATGCAACCTCTGTGGTCATTTGATGATGTTGTCAACCTATCTCTGAGAATTGAGAAGATAGGGAAGACTAAGCCTGCTACACCAAAACCTGTTAGGCCTTTTCAAACCAGACCTTATAGTGGGTTTAGATCAATGGATACCCCTAAGACAGCACCCCCACCTACCTTAGACAAGGGTAAGGGCATCATGGGTCAAAAGCCAAGCACTTCATTGACTGAGAACAGAATTAGGTGCTTCCAATGTCAAGGCTATGGACATTTCAGGAAGGATTGCCCTTCTAAGAAGACCTTAACTATAATGGAAGTTGAGGCTTGGGAGAAAGAGGGTCTAGTTGAGTATGAAAGGGATGAGCCTGAGGTTGAAGAAGTGGTGAGTGAGGAAGAAGAGTCTAGTCAGGAGGCAATAGTGGCACTCCCTGACACAGGCCACAGCTTAGTCCTATGGAGAGTAATGCATTCACAACAGATACCTTTGGAGGAGGATCAAAGGTCCCTCATTTTCAGGAGCAGATGTACCATACAAGGGAGGGTTTGTAACCTTATTATAGATGGAGGTAGTTGTACCAATGTGGCTTCTGTTACTATGGTTGATAAGCTGAAGTTGAGCACTCAAGATCACCCTCACCCCTATAAGTTGAGATGGCTGAGTAAGGGAGCAGAGGTTAAGGTGGATAAGCAATGCATAGTCCCTTTCTCCATTGGAAGTGTGTACAAGGATGAAGTATTGTGTGATGTGGTTCCAATGGATGCCTGTCACTTACTATTAGGAAGGCCATGGGAGTTTGATAAAAGCTTCATACACCAAGGAAGAAGCAATACCTATTCTTTCAAGCATGGGAGCAGGAAGGTGACATTAGCCCCCTTGCCACCACACCAGAAGAGCTATGGAAGTCCAAGTATGGCTGAGGATTTTAGTGGAGTTGTATTTCTATCTGAGTCAGCAATGGTCAAGGAGTGTAGTGAGGAGCAACCTATAGTAATGCTGCTATCAAAGGAAGTTCAGGAAGAGGAGTCTAAGGTGATCCCTGCAGATGTTAAGCCCCTCATTGATCAATTCAAGGAAGTATTTCCAGAGGAACTTCCTGATGGCTTACCCCCTTTGAGAGGGATTGAACACCAGATAGACCTTGTGCCAGGGTCTGTACTACCTAATAGACCAGCCTACAGATGTGATCCTAAGGCTACACAAGAGCTGCAAAAGCAAGTTGGAGAGTTGATGAGTAAAGGGTTTGTAAGGGAGTCATTAAGCCCTTGTGCTGTGCCTGCATTGTTGGTTCCTAAGAAGGATGGGACTTGGAGGATGTGCATAGATAGCAGGGCTATCAACAACATCACAGTCAAGTATAGGTTCCCTATACCTAGGCTTGATGACATGTTGGATGAGCTGAGTGGCTCAAGGTTCTTTTCTAAGATTGATTTGAGGCAAGGTTACCATCAATTGAGGATCAGAGAAGGAGATGAGTGGAAGACAGCCTTCAAAACAAAGCATGGCCTTTATGAGTGGCTTGTCATGCCCTTTGGCCTGTCAAATGCCCCAAGTACCTTCATGAGATTGATGACAGAAGTGCTTAGGCCTTGCCTAGGGAGATTTGTGGTGGTATACTTTGATGATATCCTCATCTACAGCAAGAGCAAGGATGATCATTTGAGGCATCTTGAGGCTGTGTTTGAAATACTTAAGGAGAGCAAGCTCTTTGGGAAGCTTGAGAAGTGCACCTTCATGACTGAGGAAGTCAAGTTTCTAGGATATGTGGTATCTGGTAGAGGCATTTCAGTTGATCAAGACAAGATCATTGCAGTCCAGTCTTGGCCTATCCCTAGGAGTATTACAGAAGTAAGGGGATTCCATGGCTTAGCATCCTTCTACAGAAGATTCATTAAGGACTTTAGCACCATTGCAGCACCTCTCACTGAGTGCATGAAGAAGGGAGAGTTCACTTGGACTGAGAATGCTTTACAGGCTTTCAAACACATGAAGAAGCTCTTGTGCAGTGCACCTATCCTAAGATTGCCAAACTTTGATTGCCTATTTGAGGTTGAATGTGATGCAAGTGGAGTGGGAATTGGAGCTGTCCTCATCCAAGAGAAGAAACCTGTAGCCTACTTTAGTGAAAAGCTAAGTGGTGCCAAGCTAAACTATTCTACATATGATAAAGAGTTCTATGCTCTTGTCAGAGCTCTGAGGCATTGGAGTCATTACCTGAAGCCCAAACCTTTTGTCTTACACTCTGATCATGAGGCATTGAAGTACATAGGAGGCCAGCATAAGCTCAGTCACAGACATGCTAAGTGGGTGGAGTTCCTTCAGTCATTCACCTTTTCTAGCAAGTACAAAGAGGGCAAACAAAATGTGGTGGCTGATGCATTGTCTAGGAGGTACACTCTGCTATCAACTATGGAGCAAAGGGTTCTTGGCTTTGAGTTTATGAAGGACATGTATCAAGAAGATCCAGACTTTGCAGAAGATTGGTTAGCACAGAAAGAGGGAACAAGAACCATTGATTCACCCTACACTTTGCAAAATGGATTCTTGTTTAAAGGAAACAAGCTGTGTGTTCCCAGAGGATCTTATAGGAGTCTATTGATCAAGGAGGTACATGGAAGTGGCCTTGGAGGACACTTTGGGGTTCAGAAGACTGTGGACATACTACAAGATCAATTCCACTGGCCTAAGATGATGGGAGAAGTTCAAATAGTGCTCAGAAGGTGTGGAGTTTGTCAAAAGGCCAAGAGTTCTTTCCAAGCAGGACCTTACACTCCCCTACCAGTCCCATGTAGGCCTTGGGAAGATGTGAGCATGGATTTTATAGTAGCATTGCCTAGGACAGCAAGAGGGAAGGATTCTATCATGGTGGTTGTGGATAGATTCAGTAAGATGGCACATTTCATTGCTTGCAAGAAGACTGAGGATGCTGTGAGTGTAGCAGAGCTATACCTTGATGAGGTGGTGAGGTTACATGGAGTTCCAAGGACCATTGTGTCTGACAGAGACACAAAGTTTATGAGCCATTTCTGGAGAACATTGTGGAAGCTGCTTAACACTAGGTTGTTGTTTAGTACCTCCCATCACCCTCAAACTGATGGCCAAACTGAGGTGACTAACAAGACCTTGGGAAGAATCTTGAGGTGTATAGTCAGCAAATCTCTCAAGGATTGGGACTTGAAGTTGGCTCAAGCAGAGTTCTCTTTCAATAGAGCTCCTCAGCAGCCACATGCCACTCCCCCTTTGAAGTGGTCTATGGTACTAACCCCTTAATGCCTTTGAGTTTGTCTAATGTGTGCAGGTCAGAGGTCCACTATGATGCCAAGAAGAGGGTGGAACAAATGCTAAAACTCCATGAATCAGTCAGAAAACAAATTGAGAAAGCTAATGATCTATACAAGAAGAATGCCAAGGTTCCTAAGACCAAGAAAGACTTTGCACCAGGAGACCTAGTATGGATCAACCTAAGGAAAGAAAGGTTCCCTTCCAAGAGAAAGAACAAGCTAGAGCCCAGAGCAGATGGTCCTTTTCAAGTCATAGAGAAGATAGGTCCTAATGCCTACAAAATTGATCTACCAGGAGAGTATGCAGTCCATGGAACATTCAATGTGGGAGATCTTAGTCCCTTCTATGAAGACTCTGAGGGGGAGGAAGACACAGGCTTGAGGTCAAGCCCTTTTCAACCTGGGGAGGCTGCAGCAGGAGCTCACCCAAAGGGTCTTGATGATCAAACCACATACAAGACAAGCTTGACCCCTCAGATGGAAGCTCGAGTTACAAGGTCTAAACAACAAGCTATGACAAGTCAAGAGCAACCCAAGCCAAGCCACCCCAATGAAGAAGACAGTTCAGGGTTCAACAACCCATGCCCATCCCCAACACAACCCACATTACCCACACAAAACAGAAACAGAGCCATTCAGGCCCAGACAGACCAGTTAACAAACCCTGCCTCTAGAAGGTACACCAGGGCATCCCAACCACCCCCACTATGGCCTACCATCAAGACAACCCTCTAAGCTACAAGTTTGCCCAGGACAAACCATTTTGAAGTCTAGTAAAAACCCATGAAACAGACACCCCAAAGCTAGAGTCCAGTAAACAGCATAGCAGAGGTAGTACATGCTCAGATGATGTTTTCTTTTGCTTAAGTCAACTTGTCTTCATCTAAGGCAGGTTTATCTATGTCCTCATAAGAGTGGAGAGTTCCAAGGAGCAACAAAACACCCAGAGCAAAGCACAAGACAACAAGAACAACAGATTTCCATTTCAGGAAAACTCCAAAAACTACTTTATTTGCTTTTGTTCAGTCTGTTTTCTTTTGTGTTTTGTGTCTGTTCTTTATAGTTGTTAAGCTCGTCCTCTTGTGAGTCTCTTAATTAATGTCAGTAAAGTAGTTTAGATCCTAAGCTGGCCCTTGGATGATCCATACATCCAATGGTTCACAAGATATCAGTCCCTCTATATAAGGAGGTCTTGTATGTTGTTGTAAGCAGACTTTTATGAATGAATGAATTAAACTTTGAGAAAACCACTCAATGTTATCAAACTTGTGCTAAGAGCTGTAGTTTGAAACAAGCCTGATACATCTCCAAGGTGTTTGATCAGTGCCTTGTATTGTGAGTCAAGTTATACCTGTGCTTTGCTGTGGTTAACTTACTTGTTGTTGAGGTTAGTCTAGGGTGTTTGTGCTTTGCTGTAACACTTAAAAACTGTCTCTAAAACCCAGTCTTTGAGTCTTTTTCTCTTGTGCCTTGCTGTAGAGGATTGTCTCCAAGTCATATCCCTTGAATCTTTCAGTTAAACAACTCACAATCTCTAAAATAACATCCCTTGTTACTTGATATTGTTCTCAGTTTGAGTCAAGCTAATCAAGTCACTTAAAACTTGTGAACCTTAGTAGTTTACACTCCAGGTTTTGATAGAAATTAAAGTGATGCCCTATGTGGAAAAGTTTCTCAATTAGGCTAAAAATGAAGCAAATTGTTGTGATGTATTATGGGCATCATTAGAAATTTCTTTTGAGGTGATGTACATGAGCAAAAAATATGTGGTGGATCTATCAAAATAAAATGTTACATGTGGTCATTGACAACTATATGGACTTCCATGCTAATATGCCACTGTTGTCATCCACCCCGAGAGAGCATATTATGAGGATTTTATTCATCAGACATATACAAAGGAGAATTACATGGTAGCTATGGAAGCGCTATACCTTCAACGCCTAGAATAAGTCACTAGGAAAGGGTGGGTTTGGTTGAACCTTTACCACCTCCTTATAAAAAATTGCCAGGAATACCTAGTTTGAAAAGTAGAAGGAAAGAGGTTGGTAAGAAGAGCAATACAAACCAACAAAAGAAACAGAGGTTAATGTGGAAAATGTGGAGAATTAGACCACGGTGTCAAAAGTTGTAAAAACCCTACAAAGGCTCCAATGAAGCAGACGAGACCCATCTCTGAGTGGATTAGTAAGGCAAGGGATGCAGCTGACAAAAGAAAGGTAAAAAAAGCAACATGATGCTGAAATACTTCAATTTAAAGCTTTTTAAGGTCAGCCTCAACCAAGCCAATAGTCCAGTGCATCCCACCCCACCAACATCAGCTACTCAGGGCAGGCATGCATCGTGGACTAGAATGAAGCGTAGGAGAGCATTAGCTTTTTATGCCAATTAAAAAGGGCAGTGAACTGTGTTTTGAAACTTGGTTAAACAATGCTTTAAGACTGTTGTATTAAGATACTGCTTTTTTTAACTACTATATCAAAACTTGCAACTCTTTTAGCTCCTGAATTCGTCTCACAATTCAGACCCATAAGCCTATGTAGCGTTGCCTATAAAACTATTAGCAGGTCTCTGGCTAACTGAATTAAGAAAGTCATTTCCCACCTCATTATGGAGACTCAAAGCGGCTTTGTTCAGGGATGACAAATTACGGATAATATAGTAGTTTTTCAAGAAGTTATTCAATCTATGAGTAAAAAAAGAGTCGTAAGGGCTACATGGGCACTAAAACTGATCTCGAAAAGGCGTATGACCGTCTTCATTGGAGCTTCACACAATCTACCTTGATCGACATGTACTCTTTAGGGATTCTAATTGATATTATTCTGGAATGTGTATCATCCCCTAGAATGCAAGTCTTATGGAATGAAGAACCCATGACACAATTGACACCGACTAGGGGATTTCGTCAAGGAGATCCATTATCATAATATTTATATTTTATTTTTTAGGAAAAGCTACAGTAGGCCATCGACCCTGAGGCTCTCAACAATAACTAACAACCTTTTTGCCTTTTGTCGTAACGGTCCTTGTATCACTAACCTTTTTTCGCGGACGACATGGTCTTATTCGGTGAGGCTTCCGTGGAACAAGCTCTTGTCATCAAACATGTCCTCGATAAATACTGTAATGCCTCGGGTGAGAAGGTAAGTGCAGCAAAATCAAGGGTCTTCTTCTTGCGGTAATTGATATATGATTATTTTAGACCGTTTCCCCTCTTTATTTTCCTATGTTTCATCGCATTTAGTTTTGTTCGGCGTCGGTTTTATCGTATTTTGGCCCTCATCTCGTGTACTCTCATACTATTTAATTCCGTCTCAATTCATAGGAAATATGTCAAGACAAGGACGAGACGGGATGAGAACCGAGAAACCGTCACAAAACTAAACACAATGAAGAAAGGAAGAAAAGGAGAGGAGGAAGAGGGAACATGGGTCTCAGCCGGTCCAGGCCACCGGCAGCCGGCCAACCGGCTGAGCACCCCACATAGTCAAAACAAAACCTGAAAATCTGAAGAATAACAGGTGGTCTCAGCCGGTCCAAGCCACCGGCACCCGGCATGACCGGCTGAGACCTATTTCACACGAAGAAATCTCAAGTTTGAAGTCAGAGGGGCTCAGCCGGTCCAAGCCACCGGCGGCCGGCCGACCGGCTGGGACCCCCACTCCGCATTTCCACCTTCTCTTCTTATTTTGAACCCTCAATTCCACCAACCTATATATACCCCTCTCCTAATTCAGTTTAGACACACAACCCTAGACAGAAAAACCCTAGATTTAGCTTTCAATATTCCTAATCATTATTCTAATCTTTTGATAATTAGCACTAATTACTCTACTTTTCTACTTAGTTATCTTTAGATCTAGTCTTTTCTTTAGCTAATTTTGAACAATTGGGTTGTAATTTGAAGACAAGAGGAGACTCTTATTTGATTATTAATCCAAGTTTCATCCTTTCTTACAAGTTTTGGTATAATTCCTCATCTTTATTTCATTACTTGTCTTTTAATTACTTGTTCTTGTTTATTTATCTAGTTTTTGTGTTGAATATGTCTTCTCTTGCTTATTTCATGTCAAAGTATCCATCTTTAATGTTTTTCTTCATTAGTATGTGTGAGTAGTGCCCTTCTAGGGTAGATGGGGGATCTTTTGTAGGTTCTTGGGGTTAGAATGTGGTTTTGATTGTAAAAATCTAGTCTTTTGGTAATTCCTATATTTTGTGCACACCATGTGTTTGTAGAAATGTTAGAATGAGTAATTCATGCTTTCTTTCATCTTGTTGCTAGCTTAGGCGAGAGCTTGGCTTGTTTGTTGCTTGTGTGTGCTTATAGGAGTCTTGGGGGAGGTAGGGCGAGAATCCGACCAAACCTAGGCAAGGAACCGTCTTTCACCGAGAGGTGGAGACCTACCATTACTTATCTCTAGACCGACTTTACCTTCTACCATATTCAACCCCAACCTCATTAGTGAACCCATTTGCCTTAGTTTTCTTAATTCTTGCTTTAAATCTCATAATTGCTTATTTGTTAGACTTAGTTAGTTTCACCCACCTTCAACTTGCTATTAGCTAGAACTAAACTAGAACTTGATTAAACCGTCTTAGAACCATAATCACCGTCCCTTGGGATACGACCCTTGCAATGCCCAACGATAACTTGTCCGCTTGCGAGGTTAAGTAAAACTCACATCAGTAATATCAACCAAACCTTGGGGTTTGAAGAAACTAATGATCTGGATATTCACCTTGGAATGCCAACAAAAAATGGCAAAGTCTCTCAACACACTTTTGCCCATTTAGAAGAAAGAATTAACAAGAGGGATTCTGGGTAACAAAGTCGAACGTTATACTCTTGTACAATTCCACGCTGACAAATATTGCAAGTTATAGTATGCAGTCCGTGAAAATTTCAAGGTCAGTGTGTGACTTTATTGACAGAAAACCAAGACGTTTCTTATGGGGCAGAGACGAGAATAAAAAATCAATCCATCCTATCTATTGGGAGTTGGGACACGTTCCAACAACCAAAGTTGAAGGGAGGACTCGACATTGCTTATATGAGACAAGCTAATGCAACGTTCCTTACAAAATTAGGATGAAGGGTACCTACGGAGCCCAAACGCCTATGATCCAGGGTATCTAACATGTCTAATGTTTGGGCTGGGATATCTTCGCAAGCTAAAACAATTATTAATGGCTCCGCTACAACAATTGGTAATGGAAGGACAACCCTTTTTTGGGACCATCCATGTGTTGATGGCACGTGCCTTTATGATAGTGTTATTTGTAAGTTGCAAGCAAAGCATATCAACACAAATATACAAAGACCCTCAGTAATTAACAATCCCAAGCAATAAGTCAATACATTTATCACATGGTAATTTTTTTTTACAAACTTCAATGTGTAAATTTCACATGTAATGTTCTCCTGGCTACTATCCTAGTTTCTCAAACAAGTGTCTGAAATACTGATTTTAGCAAGTTACAACATACAGTTGTTTCACCCCAATAAGAGAAATGACAATCAAAATTAATATTTAGTAGATAACGATTGGCGGCCAAGGCAGAGACAAGCAGTAGAAAGTTAAGAAACCATATGAACGTTGAAGAAGTAGCTGCTTTTTCTGAGACATCACAAAAATGCTTTTAGTTGTACTGTCTGTCTATTTTTTTTTCTTTTTTTTACGGTAGACGGATCGAATATTATCCGTCTAAAATTCAAGACGAGCCAAATACTAGTATAACAAAGACGAAGCTTTTAGAGTTTTAGTATATCCTCAACCAAGCCTCCACGTACAAAGTGGGGACGGGACGAGACGAGACTGCTTTATGGATTCCGAGACGAGATGAGACGGCTTTATGGATTCTCCACTATTCCATTAGGAGTAGTATTTAGAACGATTGTCTAATTCGATGTGCGTCTTTAAACATCGTACCGATACACTAATTAATACGCAATCAAAAAATAAGCATAGCTCCGCTTTATGGATTCCGAGACGAGATCGATGAGACGAAGCTATTTTTACGAGGAAAATTAAAGTTTAACAATCTTTAATTTTAATTTTCTCCTTTAAAATGGACAATACACAAAAAAAAAATGTTCTCCCGTGTCCTGAACCTGAAGCCTGTCACATAGCTCCGCTGATGGAGCCAACAGTACAAGAGCCGAAGGTTTAGAGCATTACAACAAAACACGATGGTCATCTAGGTCACATTTTGACGTGGTAATGGTAATTTATTGTACGACGACAAAGAACAAGCCATGAGAACAGATTATGAGATCAAGCATTGAACCTCAAAAACTCTTGTGCCACGAGAATGACTGTAGTACGCAACTCAATAACATGTTCTAACAAACATTTTAAGTACGAGTATTGCAGTGAGATTAAGCGTTCCTTGCTGCCTTATACTCCTACGGTCAGTCGGCCAGATGTACTTATTAACAATATATTTCCATATACAATATCCGACTCAAAGAATCAAGTTGATTCTACGCAATCTCAAGAAAGCAATCATATCCCGTAAATATAGAAAAAGATAATTCCCTAGAATATTGTATAGGCTCCTCTCCTTATTTAAACTGTATACCTATTCTATATATATATTGTAATCAATCATTCATTAAATATACAATTCACACAAAACCCTATTGTCTTATATGGTATCAACGCTAAATCGATCCAACCTTCTTCGTCCCAAACGCCACCACTTCAAACGGCCACACCAACACCTCTCCTCATTGTGCCTTACCATGACCACTGCACAATCCGACACCCTCATTCCCAACCCCCACAACTCGGCCAAACCCCTCACGGCCCCAAACCTCCACCAAGTTGTCAAACTCACACCACTCAACTACACCACTTGGAGGTTCCAACTCACCAACATCTTATTCGGCTTTAGCCTTCTAGGCTTCCTGGATGGGTCTGAACCACAACCGCCAGCCACCCTGGTTGTTGCCAACAACCAGGAAACCCCCAACCCCGCGTATCAGTCTTGGCTCAAGCAAGACGGCCTCATACTTGGTGCCCTTATGAGTACCATTACCCACGTCCTACAAACCTTAATCGTACGGGCTAAAACCGCTAAAGAAGCTTGGGATATCCTTGCTAACACGTATGCAAACCCGTCTCGCATTCACATACAACAACTCAAAGAAACACTAGATTCGATAATAAAAACCACGGACCAAACCATTAGTGACTATGTTCACTCCGTCAAAGCTTGTGTCGATCAATTAGCTCTTATGGGCAAAATAATCGATCCAGAAGACGTTATCTCAAAGGTCCTAAAAGGCCTTGATTATGAATTGTATATTTACTGAATGAGTTGGGGTTTTTATTATGTATTGTTGAGTAAGGTGAGGCACCTTGTAATGATCGGGTTGGAAGACGGTTGATAAGGTAGGTGGCGGTGCTAAAGGCAAATGGCCAATATTTGGTGGGTAGGTGAGCGTGGTTAAGTAGAGCTAAAAACATATCTAACCACCGTTGGCTTCACTCAATCCGTATCCGACCCATCTCTATTCACCTTACAAGCTAAAACGACTCTCATCTACATACTTATTTACGTCGACGACATCTTCGTTACAGGGCCAAACTCCTCTCATCTCCAAACCTTCCTCACCAATCTGTCTAACCGCTTCTCCCTCAAGGATCTAGGACCGCTATCCTATTTTCTTGGCATCGAAGTCACCTCAAATGACCACGGCCTTCACCTCAGTCAATCAAAATACATTCATGACCTCCTCACCAAATACGACATGGCAAATGCCAAACCCAACACCACCCCAATGGCCACCTCACCAAACCTTATACGTGAAGATAAGCACCCTATACATGACCATTCCGCCTACCGTGCTATAATTGGGAGCCTCCAGTATCTCTCTCTTACAAGACCTGACATTGCCTTCACCATCAATCGCCTTGCTCAATTCCTGCATCATCCAACAACCACTCACTGGACCGCCTTAAAACGGCTCCTGCGCTACCTTCAAGGCACTCAAACCCATGCCATACAACTTTTCAAACACACTCCTCTCTGCCTACACGCATTCTGTGATGCCGACTTTGGCGGAGACAAAGACAACTATTTTTCAACAACAGGCTACATTGTCTACCTTGGCCGCACTCCGATCTCCTGGTCATCCAAAAAGCAAACCGGTATAGCAATATCCACCACCGAAGCTGAATTTCGTGCACTCGCGTCAGTCACAACCGAAACAATATGGCTTCGCAACCTTCTCTCTGAACTACACATCGCAGTTACAACACCGCCAGCCATTTTCTGTGATAACATCTCAGCCACACTCTACGCCAAGAATCCCGTATTCCACTCCAGAATGAAGCATATAGCCATCTCCTTCCACTTCGTCAAGCAACAGCTTCAACAAGGCCAAATTCGCATCACTCACGTAGCCAGCAAAGACCAAATTGCAGACATCCTAACAAAGCCGCTCCACAAACAACAATTTCGTGAGTTACGAGACAAGCTTGGACTCTCCACAAGAACGTCCAACTTGAGGGGGCGTATTAACAATATATTTTCATATACAATATCCGACTCAAAGAATCAAGTTGATTCTACGCAATCTCAAGAAAGCAGTCATATCCCGTAAATATAGAAAAAGATAATTCGCTAGAATATTGTATAGGCTCCTCTTCTTATTTAAACTGTATACCTATTCTATATATATTGTAATCAATCATTCAGTAAATATACAATTCACACAAAACCCTATTGTCTTATAGTACTTGCATTTATCGCCAAGTTCTTCACTTCACCAGCATCATATCATCATAATAGATTTAGCCTGTTTGGTTATTAAATCAATCTCCAGTCTCATGAGGAATACACACTTGCAAATGCAGTACAAATTTAAAACCAACATTTCCTAAAGATTAATATTGATGTAAAACAGTCATATAATCATAAATATAGAATCGACTTACATCTTCAAATAACGTCCGCAACTCTGTAAAAGGCATTAGCTTTCCTCTCAACGCAAATGCAGAAGAAGCTGACCGACACTGTGGCAAACTTGGTATCGGCAAGGTGTTTGCAGAGACACTTGATATGCGTAAATTTCCGAGGAATTGTCTCTCTGCATTCAAGTTAGTTCATATTGTCTTCATTCCATGAAAGTCTTCCATTCTTGTAGTAGTCCAGTACAAACACCGAAAACCCATCCGATTTTCTGATGATTTCTGCAAAAAGCAGGTGGACAATCCGTTACCATACTTTTCCCGATGTTGCACACAAGGTCAATCACGGGGAAGTAACGCTTCGTGAAGATGTTTCTGACCCTTTAACTAATAATAATGATGCAGAAGGTGACCAAGTATCAGACGCCAAGAACGTGTTCCACGAAACACTTCTTTCAAACTTCCACCCGAATATATTTCAGCGTTTGCAATTGAATAATGGTAGACTCTGTGAACCTATTCCCTAAACCTGAGACTACCATGGTTTCGATGGTTGGCTCGTTGTGTTGTACCACCTGCAGGAATCTCAAGGTTTAAACTCTTCAGAATGATCATGTCCGGCCTTGCAGGGTACACAAAAGTGACATCTCGGAATGTTATATCTCATTTAATGTCAGTTATTATCCTTGATTAGGGATCATCAGAAATAATGTCTGGTTTTCTAGTTAAGAATGCTAAATACTGAGCCAAGTGCATCAGATGATTAAAACCATGAACAACTTGATTATATCCCCAAAATTAGCGTCGCTTTGTTTCAGCAGGTTGGGAGCGTTCCAAAGAACAAAACGCGAGCAACTGTGACATCTCGTATCCCAAACCTGATATATGGCCTCGCAAAAGAGCTGTTTATTTGGTTGGTTAAATGCCTACATAATTGGTTCGCGATTGTTTCTAATGTTGGAGATTGCTTCTTCAGCTAAAGAGATTGGCCTCGCAAAACCTGATATATTCTTGTATGATTCGCAAGTTTTAACTTTTTTGAACTTTACAAGTTGTCCATTAAATGGAGGTTTTGAGCAACATTATCGTAATTGCCATCGGAAAGGATTACGACGGATGCACTCTATAATCGAGATGCGATAGTAGAGAACTCCTATGGTATTCTTGATGTATCATGTCATTGCACACAATTCGTAACTTCTAACACGTCATTTAATTAATGTAACTTTTTCATTAATTAGGATTAGGATAAACAATAACGTAGTATATACCGTATACCTAAATACTTTCTTCATTCGTAAATGATATCAAAATGGACAAAATACGACGAAAACTATACTATAAATTAAACAAGGATGGTTAGTGGAGGTTGGTGTATGTTAGTGGTGGTCATTAGTCGGTGATTGGTGGTGCTCGTTGGTCGTGGTTGGTGGTGTCACTGGTGGATGGTTTGAGTGAAAATGGTGAGCTTGGGTTATTAAATACAAGGATACTTTGGTCGTTTACATGATCATCGCACCTTGTCTAAAAATAAAAACGTAAACAATTAAATGGAACGGACCAAAATGGAATACATAAACAATGCAATAAAACAAAGAAGTATATAATATGACAAAAGGTTAAAGGGATTATAACTTGTGCAATACTTCATATAATCATGGAAAAATAAATTCACAAAAGAAATCAAAATTTAAAATAAATTATCATCAATTAGAGAACATTTTAAATAAATTTTTAAAAATCCAAATATATAAGTTTTATTAAAGAACTTCATATTATAATATTTATTATTGTTATTATTATTATCATAATAGTTTTACTATTTCCGTTCAGATCAGTTCAGCTCGATTAAGTTGAGCTCTAATAAATTCAGTTCTAATAAACTCAATTCAATTCAGACAATTTCAGTCCAAAATATTTCAATTTTCTTAATCTCTTAGTATATGGAGGATTAATAAGTGCATAATAGTCCATTCATGCCTTTTTTTTTTTTTTAATAATTGGTACATGATTTTAAAGAAAGTTATCTTAGTATAATACTACGCCCGTTCCATTTATTTGTTTTGCCTTTTATATTTTTTGTAAGGAGTATTTTAATCAAACGCGAACATATAATTGAGACGGAGTGAAGTATTGAAAAAGTGAGTATTTCAAATTTCAAAGTATAAGGCATCAATTTACCCATAAGCCATAACAAATGAATTATCACAATTGCAAGTAGACCTGGCAAATGGATCAAACGGGTCGGGTTGGGGCCGGGTCATCTCGGGTTGGCTTAATCTTTCGGGTCGGGTCGGGTCGCTTTCGGGTTTTGGTCAGTTTCGGGTTTGGGTCACTTCGGGTTTGGCCATTTCGGGTATGGGTCATTTTGGGTCGGGACATTTTAGATTCATATCCGATTTATTTAGGCCACTTTCAGGTCAAAATGATCAAGTTAGTTTTCGAGTCAAGCCCGAAAAATAAATTCACAAAAGAAATCAAAATTTAAAATAAATTATCATCAATTAGAGAACATTTTAAATAAATTTTTAAAAATCCAAATATTGAAGTTTTATTAAAGAACTTCATATTATAATATTTATTATTGTTATTATTATTATCATAATAGTTTTACTATTTCTGTTCAGATCAGTTAAGTTCAGTTCGATTAAGTTGAGCTCTAATAAATTCAGTTCTAATAAACTCAATTCAATTCAGACAATTTCAGTCCAAAATATTTCAAATTTCTTAATCTCTTAGTATATGGAGGATTAGTAAGTGCATAATAGTCCATTCATGCCTTTTTTTTAATAATTGGTATATGATTTTAAAGAAAGTTATCTTAGTATAATACTACGCCCGTTCCATTTATTTGTTTTGCCTTTTATATTTTTTGTAAGGAGTATTTTAATCAAACGCGAACATATAATTGAGACGGAGTGAAGTATTGAAAAAGTGAGTATTTCAAATTTCAAAGTATAAGGCATCAATTTACCCATAAGCCATAACAAATGAATTATCACAATTGCAAGTAGACCTGGCAAATGGGTCAAACGGGTCGGATTGGGGTCGGGTCATCTCGGGTTTGCTTAATCTTTCGGGTCGGGTCGGGTCGAGTCGGGTCGGGTCGCTTTCGGGTTTTGGTCAGTTTCGGGTTTGGGTCACTTCGGGTTTGGGCCATTTCGGGTATGGGTCATTTTGGGTCGGGACATTTTAGATTCATATCCGATTTATTTAGGCCACTTTCAGGTCAAAATGATCAAGTTAGTTTTCGAGTCAAGCCCGCGTCGAGCCAAACTTGCACGAGCCGACTTGGACCAAGCCGAGCTTAAGCTGCACGTGGGCCGTCTCGTCTCATTATCACCCCTAATCACAATAAATTGGGTCATTTGGGATCATTTCAAATTGGGTCGTCTGTAGGTCGGTGGTTTCGGGTAGGGTTATTTTGGGTCGGGTCTCTTTCGGGTCAGTCAAGGTTTGGGTCGGGTCTGGGTCGGGTCGGGTCAATTCGGGTTTCGGGTCAGGTAATTCCGGGTTGCTTTCGAGTCTTGGGTCAGCCTTATCGGGTCGGGTCAGTTTTGCCAGGTCTATTTGTAACACCCCCATACACCAAGGTGTCTTACAAGACCCCCTTAGCACATGGGAGTGCTACCATCTCGGTTGTCCGATGTAGTACATATCAATTCAAGCGATAAAGGAACAATATCTATTTAATCAATGTTCGTTTAAACTTTAAATATCAATACATCGTCTCAAACTAGACGACATACCGTCTAGACCAATAATCCAAAATGACAATCATAAGATAAAGTGAAGTAATGTCTATTGCACGACTCTAGTAGACTCCGCGGAAGCTATGACTCGATAGTGGTGATCCCCTCGATATCCCAGCGCAACTCAATAAATTACATGTTGATCACCTGCTCCCCATTCCCCAATGGATCATCACAGTTTTGTAAAACAATAACGGGGTCAGTATTCGCATATACCGACCAACGAGATGATTAAAGGTTGTTCTTGAGGAATTACAGAGAGTTTGAGAGACTAGAGTTTGTAATTATGAAAGCGTAAAATGAATTATGAAAACTAATTCCTCTTATTAACCCTTATCAACCGTCCGACTAATACTCGAAATCCGTCGTACTCGACCGAGTATAACATGTACTCGGTCAAGTACAACTCACTCGGTCGAGTGCCGATTTCACTCGGCCGAGTACGCAAGAACAGAATAATGTTCCAAACGTCAGCCAATTCCACTCGGTCGAGTAGCCTCTACTCGACCGAGTGCACAACCCACTCGGTCGAGTAAGCCCTACTCGGACGAGTCCCCAATACATAGAAATACTGAGTATTACATTATTGCCCCTATTCCAACTGATATCCTTTGTGGCTTTGTGCAACGGTAAACGATATGTGGTGTGAATCCAACGGATAGAAATGAGATTTCTTTGCCAACTTTGCCCCTCAAATCGATATAAAAAAATCACTTACATCTCTCTCTTCAAAGACCCTGACTTAGAGGACTCACTATATTGGAAAGGTACCCATTCGGGAAAGTTCTCTATTAAAACCGCTTTTGGGGTATCTACGAAGAAACGACACACTTTATCCCCTTGAATCTCCAATTTGGCGCACAATTTTGCGACTACCAGTACAACAAAGAGTTAGAGTCTTCGCTTGGTTGGCCGCTCATGGTCAACTTGTAGTGAACGTCAATCGCGAACGTATGAACATAGGGGAAGATGTTACTTGTCCTCGGTGCAACTCCAGCAAAGAATCGATTGATCACCCTCTTCGTTCTTGTCTTCACTCGAAATATATTTGGAGATTAATAGGTATTCAAGCTTCACACTCCTCCTTCTACAACTCTCCCTTCTCGACTTGGTTAGAAAAAAATGCCAAGTAATGATGTTTCTACTATTGTAGATGATTGGTTGATGCTTTTCGCGCTTACTTGTTGGCGGAGAAACAATGTGGTTTTTGGGCGCGGCGATGAGAATCTGACGGACCCTCAAGCCTTTCTATATCATTAGTTCGAATCTTCAAAGAAGGCTTTCGATAAATTCAACTTATTTATACCTAGCCTAGGTATAGCTAACAGAAAAATCTTTATCTGTTGCTCTCCTCCCATGGGTGGATTTTGTTGAACATCGATGGTGCTTCAAAAGGGAATCCTGGTCCAGTTGGCTCGGGCGGAATTTTTCGTGATGAAACGGGTAACTCTGTATCGGCCTATTTCTTCTCAAATGGTTAAAGAGGAACACCTAGTTAGTAACAATCTAAGTCTAATGACAAGACGTGTAAAGATCTACTCAAAGAAAGCACTCAGGCAATCAAGTTAAAGCATTCACATACGGAATAGAGCTAGCAAACCAAAGAATTAATTCAAGTACGATTATTTAATATTTTAGATTATCCTTCGTCTGGGTTGCGTCCCATTCATCCCCAGGATATTTCCAGGGTAGCTATTCACCGTGTAATAGCCTCTAATTAACTTTCAGGGTTTTACCCCTCATTTGCACACAAAAAAAGGTTTAATTTTTGAAGTCTCAAACAAATTACTTATAATTGTCTCAAACAAATTACTTATAACTTATGTGTTTGGCCTGTTTATATATTTTGACCTAAAAAACACTTTGAAAATTTAGGGAAAATCAATATATATATATATATAAAAGAGGCTTTTTTCGAGCAATTCTATTGGTCAACATAATCTTTTTTCAAATTTTGGAAAGTATATTTTAAAATCTTCCAAGATTACGAAAAAGATAATATGTAATATTTTTAATATCACAACTATTATTTACGTAAGAAAAATTTGATTATCAATCTGACAAAAAAATTATAATGCAAAACATTTCGAAACTTATATATTTGGATTCTTAACGAAAAATGCTTTCATTAGAGTATAAATTTTGTATTTTTTTTACTAACATATCATTTATAAGATCATATAACTATAACCTAAGTATATGAAAATTAAATATTTAAAAGTCATTTATCTAATTTTTTATTATTCTAATATTAGTATAATGATTTAGTAGTATTCACGAAATAATTAATTTATAGAAAAATATGATGTAGTACTTAGTATGTTATTTGTCCCACATTGAAAAATAACGTAGGTGTGGTGAATATACTACATATAAAAAGTATAATTGTCCCACATCGAAAATTTACCTTAAGATATGGTGATCCTATGATTATAAATAGGAGTCATAATTGGAACTTATGTATCCACCCAAAATCTTTTGAGTCTCTTAAGTATTATCTTAGAGACCCCTTACAAGTTTGTATTATTATCTTTACAATAGTGAAATTTACATCATAAAAAAATAATTTAGGAAAGTTTCAAAAATAATACTTTGGATATAAAAAATTAAGTGGATAATTTTTTAATTATTATATAAAATAAAAATAATAGAAATATATTTAAAAGAAAAAGATGGTGTAGTTAATATATTAATTTTCTCACATTGAAAAATAATGTAGATGTGGTAAACATATTACGTATAAATTGTAGAATTATCGCACATCGAAAAATTATCCTAAGGTGGGTGATCCTATGATTATAAATAGGTGTCGACCTTAAACCTTAGGTATCAACCCAAATTTTTTGAATATCTTAAAAATTGTCTTAGAGATCTCTTAAAAGTTTGTATCCACATTAGTGAAACCTAAAATATCAAAAATGAATTTAGGAAGGTATCATAAAAAAATAAATTGAAAAATCTTTTATTTATCTCAATATACATTTCCTAAATTATATTCAAGTGATGCTTATAATTTTTATATAAAACCTTTTACATTTCATATCACAAAAAAAATATTGTGAAAATGAGTCATCTTTCAAAGTTAGATATTCACCCAAAATCTATTGAATATCTAAAGTATTATCTTACAGAACTTATAAGTTTGTATTATTATCCCCGCCTTGATGAAATTTACATCATCAAAATTAATTAAGGAAAATATCATAAATAAAAATTAAAGAAAATATCATAAATAATAATTTTAATGGTGTACAATTAAATATGTTATTTGTCCCACATTGAAAAATAATGTAAGTGTGGTGAATATACTATGTATAAATAGAGGAATTCTCCCACATCGGAGAAATATCATAAACTGAAGTGATCATGCGATTATACATAAGAGTGGTCCTTGGAATTAGATATCGATCCAAAATCGTTTAAGTCTCTCAAATATTGTTTTGGAGAGCTTTTAAAAGTTTGATTAATTATGAAAATAATCTAATTATAAGATTCGTAGTAAAAAAATGTTATCATTATAGTATAAAATCTCATATTATTTGTACATATTTAGTGTAATTCTTAGTATGTTATATATCCCACCTTGAAAAATAATGTAAGTGTGGTGAAATACACTAATACCTATAAATAGTAGAATTGCCTCATATCGGACAATGATCAACCCAAAATCTTTTGATTATCTTAAGAATTGTCTTAGAGAGCTTAATTCTTAGGTACCTTGGATTATTTTTCGAGTCATATAGATCAAATATAACTTGATTCCTGGCAAGGTTGATAAAATATGTTTAAAATAGAAGTTGAATCAATATATTAATATTATTTTCTTAAACATTACGGAGTATATTTTATTATAGTCTTAAAATTTCAAAAGTTTATTTTTACAAGTTAATTGTTATAGAAAAATTATGAAAATGACATTAACGTAGACCCGTGCATCGCACGGGCATGAAATCTAGTATATACTATTATGTATTATTTATAACTTACGTGTTTGCAATTAGTAGATTATAATAAAGAAAGTGAGCTTATATGTATATTTTTACGAGCTTTATTAAAAAGAATCCGAGCGTTTTTATATAAATTTTAAACTCAAAAATTACAATGAAACTCAAAAATAATACATATAAGCTCAATCAGATTTTAATTTGACACCTAAAAAATTAAAATGTAACAAAAAAAATTTAAAAGCTCGAAAAGATTGCATATAAACTCAATTAGATTGGTAATGGATGTACATGCTCATACATAGGGCTGAGCAAAAATATACGATACGGTTTTATTATACGTATCCGATACGATATACGGTTTCAATTATACGGATTTCCGTATATCCGATACGAATTTCCGTATATACGATACGGTTTATAAAAAACCGTATCGGATACGTATCGGCAAAATTTGAAACCGGATATACGGT